>PVKA01017968.1:0-44733 GCA_004027165.1 Ctenomys sociabilis | reverse complement strand
GTGTGTGTGTGTGTGTGTGTGTGTGTGTGTGTGTGTGTGTGTGTGTGTGTGTGTGTGTTTCGGTGTCTGCTGTGAATCCCCTCCTGCCTCTCTTCAAGCCTACTCCACAGTCCCAGGAGCTATAGCCCCTCATATGTGCACAGCACTTCCTGGTTTATGAAGGACCGCCGTCCTGTCTTGTCACATTTGCCTAGGGCTCTGAGGAGAATTCAGAAGGTGCCAGAGAGGGACTTTCTCAAGGTGACCCAGAGTTCTGAGGGGGCAGGACCCCAACCCTGGTGTCCACTTTGGAAAATGACCCACTGTGTCCATTCACTCAACCTTCCTTCCACTCACCTGTCTGTCCTGCACATGTTATTTACTAGTCTGTATGTAGTAAGGTAGGAAATACATTGCTAGAAAATTTTCACAAAGAATGAAAGAAAAGTCGGGCGTGGTGGCGCAGGCCTGTAATCCCAGCACTCGGGAGGCTGAGGCAGGAGGATTGTTGTGAGTTCGAGACCAGCCTGAGCTACAAAGTGAGCTTAAGGCCAGCCTGAGCTGCATAGTGAGACCCTGCCTCAAAAAAAAAAAAAAAAAAGAATGAAAGAAAGCCCAGTGCGATGGCTCCCACCTATAAGCTTGCCTACTCCAGAGCTTGAGGTAGGAGGATGAGAAGTTCAAGGGAAGCCTGGGCAAGTTAGTGAAACCCTACCTCAAAATTTAAAAGGGGCTGGCGATGTAGCTGAGGGGAGAAGAAGGAAGGAAGAGGAGGAAAGGAGGGAGGGAGAAGGGAAGGAAAGAGGGAAGGAAAGAAGGAAAGGAGATGTAACAAATGATGCGAGGCAGAGACCACACAACAGGCTTTTATGAAAGCAACGAGGCATAGCATTTAATATACCCAGATGCAGGTGATGGAGGGTGAATGATACCCATGGGGAACGAAGGAAAGTGAGGGCCCTTTTATAGGACTTGAACAAGGTGGGGTCTGGCAAGGGACATTATGTGAGAAGGTCTGAGTGAGCATCAGAGGTCGAAGGTCCCAGAGCGTCCAGTGCAAGTGCGTGGACACTGTCAGCGGTCCTGGTGCTGGGGACAGTCTTGCTCCGGCGTGTCTCTTCTTGACGACAGCCTGTGCTTGCAGAGGACAGCAGAGCCTGTGCTGAGCTGCGTTTCCTTCTGAGAACAATGTGGCCGCTGATGAACTGGTTGGGTGCTGGGAGCATGAACAGTCGTGCTGGAGTCGAGCCTGACATTTCCATTTGCTTATTATTATAAACAAAAAGGAGAAGGTAAAGGGAGAGAGGCACCGCTTCTCATTGCCGCTCTGTGCAAGACACATGGGCTTAGTGGGCAATCTAGTGGGAAGGGCAGCCTGGGGAACTGTTCCATACTGGGGAGGGAGAAGAGCCACTGCTCATGGGTAATTGCTCAGAGGAGGTCTTATAAGAACTGTGCCAGGGGTCTGAAAAGACAGGGCCCTAATAAGAGAAGGAGAATTATGCAGCTCAGTGATCCTGTCAAGGGAAGGAGCTCAGGAAAAGGCCCACCTCAGATCTTAGTCCAGGAGTCAGATGTACTCAGTCTAGTATTTGAGACCCTTTCAGGAAGTCTTTTGGCTGCGTCTTGCACTATGACTGAGTGATTTGCTTAAAAACAGCATTCTTCCACTAGAATGCAGAGGCTGTCTCCTTCAGACATAAGAGATCTAGGCCTCTTTGATTTTGGAGAGTTACGGCTGCCAGAGAAGCCACTTGGGATTGCAGAGCAATGATGGGCTTGACTATCTCCTCGAGGCTTTGAGATAGCTCTGGAGAAAAGCGTGATAGTGGGAGAGAGAGGCTGTCAGACCAGCTGTCCCTGTTTCTGTTGCAGCAGTGATTCCCAGGCCAACAAGGAAAATAACCAACTAAATGGCCCTATGCTGTCGAACTGGGCCTTTACTATGACAGGCAGGCTGTTGTTCCCTGGGGCTATGTCTATAGCTGGTGCAAGATGGATCAGTGTGCAGGTCCTGGTCCAGTTAGTGGGGAGGCACGATAGGTAGATGTCCTGCAGAGATAACAAAGACAGAAAATTTGAATAACTTTTTGGAATTTGTAATCGATTTAAAATTTCTGTCTTCATTATCCCAAATCTTTAATGTACCGGACCAAACAGCACCCATAAATGGTTGAAGAGGCCTTCTCATTTCGGGAATTTGAGGAGTGCCTGTGGTGCAGTTTTCCCAGTGGAGGAAAAAAGTCTCTTAGTGCTGCTTGGAGGACCAATGGAGAGTAGGCACAAGGCGACCTCCAGCGCGGGTGGGAGTCTGAGCACAGGCGCCCTGTGCATGCAGATGTGCATGTGGGACATGGTGGCTGTGCTGAAAGCAGACTTCTAGTATCAAGTCTTCCTATGCCTGGATAGGAGATCTTCTCTGCATGATTTCTCCCCCAGAGGAGGACACATTGTTTTCTTTTTTTTCCTCTCCCTCCTCCTGTTTGAGGACTGAAGAGATGTTAGCCTAGACTAGAAGACGCCTTTCATACTCGTGGCACGTGGGTCTGCCAGTCCTGGGTTGGGGAGAGACCCCGTGTCAGATATGTGGGAAAAGGAGGTGTTACCTGGCAGACAGAGCGTGGAGGAAGAATAGTCTCAAGGAGGGTCTCCCAGGAAGGAAAGCAATAAGGGGCTCAAGTAGGTGAGATAATGGCTTGCAACCTACATGGACACTGTCAAGAAGAGATGAAAGACTAGCACGGGCTTGTGAAGTGGGGAGGAAAAATTTTGCTTGTGTCCTTTGTAGGATAGTTTTAGAGATTGCTGGTGGTCAGGGAGGGAAGGGGCAGGGGTGAAGCAGGAAGGGGCAAAGTATTGGCCCTTTGTAGCATGGGGGGAGAGACTAGCTGGGCCGAAGCTTTGTGGTTTTATATGCAGCAGTATTTGTGGGATCTAAGAGTCTGCAACGAAGTGCAGCCACCCTGTTGGCAGAAGAACTCCCTAGAGAGGGGCCTTAATGCAGGCTACATCAGTGATCAAGGACTCCTGAGAGATGAGGGTCCTCTCTGCCCGGACGGCCGCATCTCTGTGAAGTACGGGAAATGCATACTTGAAATCACACGGATGTTACTCTGTAAGCCTCTGGTCAGTGTAAGAGCATGGATCAGAGCAGCCAGTTGAGTCTGGTGAGAGGTAGTGGATGGGAGAAGAGCTGCAGCTTCCCTAACAGAGTCACGTGAGAGCTGTGTATCTCAGCTTAGTGGGTGATGTGCGGAGGCCTTACAGGAACTCCCATTGGTAAACCAAGTGCGATGGGGCAGACAAGGGGAAAGCTGAACTACGAGGAAAAGGTGAGATTGTCAAGTGAATAAAGGGCAGTCATGTGAATCTGGCATCTCAGAAGGAGAGAGCCAGTATGAAATGAGAGACAGGATCAAAGTCAGAACCCATGCACGGGATACGGTTGGGTTTCCACGACGGGCACAGAGGCCCAGCCAGATAGCTCAGTGGGCTAAAGCACCTGCTTAGGCTGACACAGGGACCAGGGTTTGATCCCTGGCATGCCGTGCTGGCCCTGCCCTTGGGGCATGCTGAGACGATGACTGGGACTGAGGATGGTGGCACGCACCTGTGATCCCAGAACCTGGGAGGCCAAAAACAGGAGGGTCACTATGAGTCCGATCTGTGTAACGAGACCCTGTATACCCTGTACTAGATACAAACAAAGAGTGCACAGAACTGTAAGATCCAAAAAGAAGATAGAAGATGAGGGGGATTAATAAAGATATGAAACCCCACAGACAGTGGCCGAAGTATAGGCTGAACCACTGGTGTGTCTCTGCAGTTCTCAGAGCTTCTGTAAGCATTAAGGTCACAATGCAACCGCTCCTAGGCAGGGACACCGACCCAACAGAAGGGCCAGGTTGTTTGGACAGGAAAGCAGCTGGGGGTGGTCATGACCCCTGGGGCAGAACAGCAAACGTGCGAGCAACGAGCAACGTGCTCTACAGCACATAGACAGAAAGGGTACAAGGGTGCGTATGGTCTTGTAAAGCCAGGGCTGGAGCTGTTTTTGGAGCTTCTTTAGGTTCTTGAAAGAAGACTGAAAAAAGTGCTTATGATCTGAAGGCTCAGTTGGGTCCCCTTTTGTGAGCTTTTACAAGGGTTTTGTAAGGAAGGCAGAGCCAGGAACCTGGAGAGGAAAGTCTCCCACCTCCCCAAGAAAGGAGAGACGTTTTGATGGGGATTGGCTTCTGAGAAATTAATCCAACACAATGGGAAAGGGGGACTTCAGTGTGTCTGCACAGAATAATGCCCAGATAGGTGACAGATGGAGAGGAGATCTGAACCTTGCATGGAGACTCACAGTAGCCCTTTGAGTCTCAGTGCTGTATGAGCTAGAGAGAATCCTGTCCCAAGGATTCATTAAAGGGGCTTCAGAGAGGAGACTGTCTGCATGTTGTATGAGGTGGTGATCAGATAGGTGAACAGAGGGCAAAGCGTGGGCCCGGGCCTGGCTGAAATAGGGAGAGCTGTCTCTGAAGCCCTGTGGCAGGACAGGCCAGGTCAGCTATTGGGATAGGCAGTGTCAGGGTCCTATGTCTAGGTCAGTGTCTAGGTGAAAGCAAAGAGCGGCAGTGAGGAGGGATGCAAGGGAAAGGTGAAGAAAGCGTCCTTCAAGTCTAGAGCTGAGTGATGGGTAGTGGATGGGGGGCACAGACAGTGAAAGGCGCGTGCGTTGGGCACCAGAGATTGCCAGCACACCCAGCGCCAATCTATGTGTGCCACCTGTTTTCTGAGTGGGGGAGTGGGAGTGTTATAGGCGGAGCTACAGGGGCCAAAAGACCATGTTGGCGCAGGGGAAAAATAATTAATTTTGGTCCCCTTGTGCCCAACCCATACCCCTTTTTCATCCCCTAAAAGCCTGATTGAAGACTGAGTATTGGCTCTGAGAGGGGCAGAGGTGACCTAGGGCTCAGATTAGGGGAGGCAGTGGGAGTTTGGATTAAGAGCAGAGAAGAAAGGAGAGCAGTAAGCAAAGCAGGGCAAGCACCAGGAAGGGTGAGAGGATATCTCTTCTGAGGAGGAGGATGCGGCAGGTAGGAACAATCAGAAAAGAATAGGAGAAAAGTTGTTCACCTAATTGACACCAAGTGGGTGGAGTTTTAAAAGGCCTGGAGACTGCCATCAATACCCAAATTCTACTGAATTTGAGGGTACGTCGGTCCTTGGAAAAAAGGCAAGGTGGAACAAGTTGCATCATTATTTTTTTTTTTTTTTGTCTTTTTCTTTCCTTTTTTTTTTTTTTTTTTTTTTTTTTTTTTTTTTTGTCTTTTTGAGACAGGGTCTCACTATGCAGTTCAGGCTGGCCTTAAGCTCGCTTTGTAGCTCAGGCTGGTCTCGAACTCACAACAATCCTCCTGCCTCAGCCTCCCGAGTGCTGGGATTACAGGCATGTGCCACCACGCCCGGCAAGTTGCATCATTATTGATTATAAAATATATGGACTTAGCCTCCACTTCAATCTGTGTGAAGCTCAGTGTCTGAGATGGTCCAAGGGCCTGTAGAGCTGCTGGGAAGCATCAGTGGTCTGTTATAAATCTGAGGAGGTCTGGGGAAGAGCCAGCTGGGGATACTGAGAGCTGAGTCCTGGAGCTGATGCCAGCATGGAGCTGTCCAACATGCAGTGAATACCCCCACAGGGGGGGGCATGGCCTCAAGAACCCCAGGCTTTGGACATTCCTTAGCCCAGTGACCAGGCTGACAACATTAGAAGCATGGCCCAGAGGTGTACCCTGGGGTTGGAGAGCCCTCATAGCACCCCTTGTGGGTTTCTTAGGGTGGGGGCAAACAGCTGGAATTCTGAAAGGCAGTCTGTGGGGAGCTTCATCCTATTATTGAAAACTTTGAATGCCAAGTCTAACTCCTGCTGTTGGGTTTCATGGCCCGCCTCCAGTTTCTGTAACTTTTTCCTGAATATCTAGAGCAGACTGGATAATAAAATGCACCTGGTAAATAAAATGCATCAACTGGTCTTCTGGGCCTTGTGTGTCCAGGGCCATATGTCTGAGGGCGGGAGCCAAGTGAGACATAAACCTAGCCAGATCCTTCTCTTTTGTCTGGGTGGTTCCTTAAGCCTACCATAATCAACTGCCCTGGTTACCACCTTGTAGGGCCCTTCATGTAAACAATGGCCATTTAGCTACAGGTCCGTCAAGCAGAGGACCGACTGTCCGTGTTCATTGAGCCAGTTTGGCTTGGCCCAGGAACAGCTGCAGCTTCCTTCTGAAGGTCAGATCCAAGGTGCCTGCAGCTATCCATCGCAGCCTGGGCAAAGCCCAAATGTGCTCCCTTTCTTTGAGTGAGAGGGTAGGTAGAGGAAAGAAGGATATTCAGGTCATCCCAGGTGAGATCTTCAGACTGGGGAGGCCTTACCTTACAAGTCAGACATGGAAAGGGGACACAGACCTGAACAATTCCCTTGACTTCCACCACCTCCCAGAAGTGGAAATTGTGGAGCAAGGGGTGAGGACGGTGCACAAAACCGCAGTCCAGATCAAGTATGGGACAGAGTCAGACTAGAGGAATGTAAGGAGGTAGCTTTGACTGGGGAAGCACTGGACAGGCAGATGGGACGGGTGCCAGTTGGCCAGAAGCTCTTCTGGAGGGAGAACATGACGCAGCTGCTTCATGGGAGCTCTACCAGAGGAGCAGGGCCACAGCAGATGTTCAGCTGAGAGGGCAGGAGGATGCTAAGGAGAAAGGAAGTCAGCAGCGTCCTTGGTCAGGGAGGAATTGGCATGGGAGGGAAGCAGAGAGGGCGCAGACAGGGAAAGGAGGAGGGTAGGAAAGGCTTCGCATAAAGAGCAGAGTAGGAAATCTTTGGAGTATAAGGAACACACGAACAAATGAAAGCTATTTCAGGCCACTCCTTTAGCCTATGGCAGTACTTATACAGATCTTGCAAAATGGACACATTAGACAAATGTTCCATGGACAGGCCACCAAGACCTGTTGCCCAGGTCTGTGGCCATGGTGTGTTACAGAAAAGTATCAGCTACTTGGGCTTCAGATGAGGAGAGAGGTAGAGAGGTTTGAGATTTTGGAGGAGGCAGGGTAGGGAGGATGAAGGAGGATGGAAGATGTAGAAACCCAGGACTGAGGAACCGATGTTGCGGAGTGGTCTCAGCCAAAGGGAAGGAGGCTCAGGAGGGGGCTTGGGGTCCCCACATAGAGGTCTCTCTCGGTCTCTCTCATGGGCTTTGGCACCAGACATAATGAATGACCCAAGGTAGAGACTACTGGACAGATTTTTGTAAAAACAACAAGGCATAGGATTTAATTCCTGGGTGCAGATAGATAGAGGACAAAAACACTGTCCATGAACAAAGAACTGTGGGGGCTCTTTTATAGGACTTGCACAAAGTGGGGGTTTGGCAAAGGACGTTATGTGGGGTCTGAGCAAGCATCAATGGCCAAAGGCCTCAGAGTGTCCAGTGCGAGCACACAGATGTCACAAGATGTCCTGGTGCTAGGAAGGTGCTGTGCCTTTCCTCTTCCTAACCCTGTCCTGTGTTTGCCAAGGGCAGCCGCACCTGTGATGAGCTGCAATTTTTTTCTGAGAACAGCATGACTGCTGACATATAGATGCTGGGAAAGTCATGCCCAAGTCAAGCTTGGCGGAAAGGAAGGAAGGCAAGCCAAGTGTTGGCTACTTAGGTATCTGCTAATAATGCCATCCTCAGCTGAGTGTCCAGTGTAGTGCACATCTGCAATCCCAGCACTCAGGAGGCTGAGGAAAGAGGACTGTTAGGGGGTTGCGGCTAGTCTACATAGTGAGTTCAAGGCCAGCTTGGACTACATAAAGAGGTCCTGTCTCAAAAAAAACAAAAAAGCATAATAATAATGATGATGCCACCATATCCCCTCCTCTGAATACTGTGGTGTATAAGGGCCTCTAAGTGGTTTGTTTTTAAAGTAAAGAAAGTCGCATGTGCGCGCGTGCGCACACACACACACACACTCAGTTGTGAAGGTACCACATGTAGAAAGTGTAGGCGCAGAGTCACGTCTCCCGTGGCTGCTGTGCCCACCCCGCCCCTTCCTCAGCACCCCGCTCCAGCTATCCGCCCACCCCTCCCACAGACCTCATGTACATCCTGTGGCTGTTCTTCGTGGTGCTGGCCTGGAACTGGAACTGCTGGCTGATTCCTGTGCGCTGGGCCTTCCCATACCAGACACCCGGCAACATCCACCTGTGGCTGCTGGTGGATTACCTGTGCGACCTCATCTACCTCTTGGACATCACTGTCTTCCAGATCCGCCTGCAGTTTGTCAGAGGCGGGGACATCATTGTGAGTCACAGGCAGGCAGGGGGGGACCAGAGTAGATGTCACAGCCAGAGCTTCCATGTCCACATTACCATCAGCTTCTCCCTGATGCTACGATGAATGCCAAGATCAGTGAACCAGGAAATCTCAGGGGCAGCTGCCGGTGCATGTTAGCAGCATGAGTGCTTAGGCTGAGTGCTTTCCATAGGGTCAAGTGACACATGTCCCGTGTTCGTACGGTCTCCGAAGCACTGAGTGTGAAGGATGGAGAAGTGGTCCAGCACGTGGGCTTTGGGACAGGTGCACCTGGCTGGATTGCCTCTCTGAGCCTCAGTTTCTCACCTGTCAAATGGGTTTGGTGCTAATTCCTATTAAGTAGCAGTGGTGAGGATCGGTTGTGATGATGGGTGCAGCATGCGTGGCTCTAGCAGCTGCTGGTAATCACTGCATCCTGGGGCTCCTGAAGAGGGCACGATGACCTCTGCTACTTGGGCCACTGTGAGACTCCGTAACCTGGGTCAAGCCCCACTTGCCAAGAAGAAAACTAAGGTACTGACTGTGACTTACCCAAAACAGGTGGCATAGTCCCTGTCTCCCTGTGCAAGTCACTCTCTGAAATTCCACACTGAGGGCTGGGGCTGGAGCTCAAAGGTAGAGCAGGCAAGGTGCCCAGCACGTGTGGGCCTCTGGTTGATCCCCAGGATGGCTGCACAGGCTCTACTTGGGCAGACAAGTTGAGGTTTTGCCTCTTAGATGACCTTGAGGAGTTGGGGCTGGTGGTACACTACCAACCCCCTGTGGGGGGATCTGTCTAACCCACCCAGCAGCATGGCACATGGATACGAAGACCAAAAGTTCAGCAGTTGAGAAGCTCAACTGCATTCTCTCTGGAACAACAACTCACGGCTTTATTGCTGTCCATCAGGGAGGTGGGTGGCTTCTCACAGAGTGCACTGGGAGAAGCAGCTTTGTAGCCATGCCAGGCTCAAGGCCCCCCAGTTAGTAATGCACGGGTAGTTTTGATGTGTGCAAGGCTGGCATCCTTCCTGCCAAGAACATTTGTTTCAATATAGCCAGCTCCACATAGCTCAGTAAATAGGGTGAAGGAGAGGTCAGGCACAGGTGTGGCAAGGGCTTTGCTTCTCAGGAGATAGCAGTGTAGCGGCCTCCCACAGTGCATCTCTGCAAGATCAGCATGCAGTAGGCTGAGGTAGGAATATGTAATGTGTTGTCTCAAAAACAAAGCAAAACATGAATCGTTTAGAGGAAAGAATTCTCTGGTCATCCCCTTCCCTGGTCTGATCAGGGCAGTGGCCAACTCCTCGGGGAGTTAAGCTGCAAGTGGCCCCGGGAAGACTTAACATGCTAGGGAATGAGCCTTGGGGCCCTTGCTTGGCATCCAAGAAACAAGGGTCTAGCTGATGACCCTGGGACAGGGCCTTTCTGGGTGGGCCTCAGCTACTGCAGCTAAGCAGGTCCTCTCTGGCTCACTGCTGCAGGCTGCTCTGATAGGGAGGGCAGGGGTTCTGTACAGGGGTGGGGGATTCTGTGGTGGCTTCCTGTAGGTCAGGGGTGAAACTCTAATGCCACCTCACTGCCATTATTCCATTTTCTTCCAGATGGACAAGAAGGAGATGCGAAATAACTACCTGAAGTCTCGTCGATTTAAGGTATGTGTTGGATAGAAGATGCAGTGGCGAGAGGACCCCGGGGCTGAGTGCTTGGGGGCCCATATGACATTGCACCTGCCACGCGGAGGGCTGCTGGGCACAGCTCCTAGGGCTGCCCCCATGGGCATCCCTTCTGTCCCCCTTGGGGCTAACGCAGGCAGGGTAGTCCTCAAAGGCCACCTTTCTGCTCTTCCTCCTTCTGCTCCCTTTGTGGGAGGAGGGCACAGTGGCCATTGTCACAGCCATGGAGCTGGCCCTGGACTGGACAGGCAGTCCTGGAAGCCACATAGGCTTCTTGGTGGGCACCTCCTGGCCTCTAGTGGGAGGCCCTCAGGGACATTCTGACCTCCCCGTCTATGGAGGGCAGGATTCCACTCCACATTCACTCATGCTTAGACCCAGGGCTACGTGTCTGACACACTGTGGGGTCCTCTTGGGGTTTCAGATGGACATGGTCTGCCTCCTGCCCTTGGATTTCCTCTACTTGAAATTTGGGGTGAACCCCCTCCTCCGCCTGCCCCGCTGCTTAAAGGTAAGACTGGTAGCTCCTCCCTGCTACCTCCTGTCCTTTAGGGCAGTTGGGGACAGGAAGGTGTCTCCAGGGGAGCTGCTTGCACTCCCAGCCCATCTGGGTGGAAAGGGATTCCAGGGGCTGTGCCTCTGCAGCACCACCCGTGGGATACAATCGAGATCGAGATCGGGTGCCGGCCCCTCCACCCTGAGACTTGAGTGTGGTTCTGAGCACACCCTGCAGGCGAGGGGCCCAGGCCATGGACAGGCTGAGCAGCTGGCCCGAGTCACAGGGGTAGGAAGGAGCGGAGTCGACCCGCCAGCAGGCAGCCTGCCTCCTCCACACGGGTCTCGCGGTAATTATGAGGCTGCACAGGGGGCTTCGGCCTTGTGAGGGTCTCCACTGAAACGGTGGCAGTTTGGCTCCGAGTCACAGAGGTGGGCACGCACCAGGCAAGTGCCGATCAGTGCACAGCCCCTTACCACTTGGCGCTGGCTGGTGATCGGTGGCATTCCAGTGTTGACCCTGCCTTCTGTGGGGCAGAACCCTGCTCCCAGGAGGTCAGCTGAGCACAGTGTGGACTGCAGCCGGGGCAGCTGCTCTAATAGGAGTACAGGGTGGACAACCGCTCAGAGCCCCCGGATCTCCCAGTTGGATTTGGCTGGCCAAGCAATTAAATCCATCTTTCTCTTTACATGATGCCTCGTGCTTTCGGTTTTGTTTGGGAGAGTTTTTTGTGTTGGGTTTTTTGAAAAAAATAGTCCAAACTGGCCTTGAACTCACTGTGTAACCTTAACTCAGGACAATCCTCCTGCCTCAGCCTCCCAAGTGCTAGAATTATAGGTGTGCACCACCACACCTGGCTGATGTTTGGTGCCCTTATCCAAAATCAGTAAGTGATAGAATTTATTTTTTTAAAAAAGGCAAATGCAATGAGAGAAATATGCCAGAGGGTGCTAGAAAGCAAGCACACCACACTAGCTCTGAGCCCAGAAGCGACCAAAGGGAAGAGGGCAAGAGGTGCCATTCTCCTCTGATGCTTGTAAGCTGCTGAGGAGTCAAGCCTCAGAGGGAGAAGGGCTGGACCTCTGGGCCACGCCGGATCTCACATGTGGAAGTGAGAGGCCTCACATGGCGAGTGTGGTGTGCGCACACACAGGCTTGCCACGTGGCCCAGCTGGGAGGACGCAGCCTCTTGAGCCCCAGAAGGGCCCCAGCCTGAGGTCAGCCCGCAGCCAGCGTAGTCTCTGGATGATGTTAGAACGGATACCTGGAGGCTGGCTAGCACAGGCCCTAGGACAGTGGTGGTGAGTCTGTGGCACTCGTGGCATCTGTGGTGCACTGCAGTAGGCTGTTCTCCACCACTCTCCGAGGACATCTGCTTTGATAGTATGTTCCAGTGTCAAAAATTCAGCGTGGATAAACATCTGGAAGAGGTGCAAACAGCTGGCAGCTCTGAGCCAGTGGGTCCCGGGCTGCCCCCCACTTCCCAGGGGGCTCCAGACAAGTCACCAGACTGCCCTGAGTGTCAGTTTCCCCTCTGACAAAGGAGAATGATAGAGCTGTAGCTCACTGGTGAGCTTGTCTAGCACACGAGATCCTCAGCCCTGACAAAAAGATAACACAAACTTCATAGGTAAATAAGGAATAAGGTAGGTATGGAGCCACTAACCATGTAACTGGAGCTCATTTAAAAAGTAGCATTTTACTTTAGTTACCTAACATAGCCTTTGAAGGATACAGTGGGTGTTATAAAATGTTTTATTATAAAATCGTTTTCTTTATAAGTGAACATGCAAAACAGGGCTTCTGCCTTGGGATGCATGAACACCCATAAGCTTCTTGATATCATTCAAAAGGTCTGGGAGTCCCCAGAAATAATAAGCCAGTGGGGAGAACACAATTAAATAGGCCATGGCTGCCATCAGATTCCTAAACTGAGTTTTCAGCTCCAGCTGCCCAAGGGCACAGTATCCTTTGGTCTGAACGCTCACCCTCTGTCTAGCCCCTCCCCCTTCAGGGAGGCGGGGCCTCTGTCTCAGCGCTCAGGGGGAAGGGCAGGGAGGTGAGGGCAGGGTGCCCCCACAACAGTGGCTATCCCTTATGCTGTCCTCTTCCTCCCAGTACATGGCCTTCTTCGAGTTTAACGACCGCTTGGAAGCCATCCTCAGCAAGGCCTACGTTTACAGGTGACAGCCCTGGACCGCATGCACATGCACGAACCTGAGTGCACACATCCCACGCATGAACACTGTAGGCGTGCACCTGCACACCCAGGGCAAGGCGTTCCCTGCCCGTTTCTGCCCCTTTCACTTCCCCTGCTCTCCAGCCCCCCTTGCCTGTGGGAGCGGGAAGCTGGGCTTCTTCCTAGCCCAACCCCTTCTCTGAAGGGATGTTTGTTCTTTAGAGAATTGGGAATTTCCCCTAATTGTGACAGGATGACAGGAATGGCCCACTAATATTCTGGCTCAGTGCAAAGACCTGAAGCCGGTAGCTCCAGGGGAGGGGAACATTTGCAAGAACAGTGGGTGGCTCACAGACACCCAAGGTTGGGCATCGCCTAGCTGGCCACACTAGGGGGCAGGACTCCCAGCACCTCTCTCCCGGGGTGCACAGCCTCGCCCTCACTGCTCTGCACACCCCATCCACTGCCTGCTCCTCTCAGGCCCACATTTCTCCTCTGATCTGGCCGCCCCCAGAACTGCTGTGTGCAGCTAATACTGCCGCCCCTTGGGCTAACTCCAGCCCTGAGTCTTTGCAAGCTCCCGACCCACCACTACCATCCTTAACTGGCTCAGCCTTACAGAGTCCCACAGGGCTGGGCCAACTGCAGCTGCCTCCAGATGGCCAAGGGTCCACTCTCGGCGCAGCTGGGCAGGGCCGTGTGGCTCCACTGGGGGGACCTCTGAGGTGGGCTTCGGGGAGGTGAGGGCTGGCT
This sequence comes from Ctenomys sociabilis, assembly GCA_004027165.1. NCBI lineage: Eukaryota > Metazoa > Chordata > Mammalia > Rodentia > Ctenomyidae > Ctenomys > Ctenomys sociabilis. The sequence goes on along the minus strand of PVKA01017968.1, from coordinate 31,323 downwards.
GTGTCACCTCCGCTCTCATACTCATGTCCATGCTCCTGCAGGGTCATCAGGACCACAGCCTACTTGCTGTACAGCTTGCACCTGAACTCGTGTCTTTATTACTGGGCCTCTGCCTTTCAGGGCATCGGCTCCACTCACTGGGTTTATGATGGCGTGGGAAACAGGTGAGCTCTGCTTCCTCCTGCAGCCACACCTGGGTGATGGTCTTGCTCTTCAGAATTCATAGTACAAAGACTCCTAAAAAGGAGTCCATTGCCACCATGTTGCCAAGGCTCCCTTGCTTCCAAGGAGTCATCGATAGGACAAGGTTCAAGGGCCCCATCTCCAGGTCTTCCTGAGCACCTGCTGCATGCCAGGCAGAGGGTAGAGACACAAATGAGACTGGCTAGAAAGGTCTTCTCAGCAAAGCCGGGTGTGGTGGTGCACACCTAAATCCTAGCACTCAGGAGGCTGAGGCAGGAGGATCACTGTGAGTTGGAGGCCAGCGTGTGCTACATAGTAAGTTCAGGGCCAGCCTGAACTACATAGCAAGCCCTGTCTAAAAAAAAAAAAAAAAAAAAAATCCTCTCACCACCCCAAAGTCGTGTAGGTTGATAAATACACAGAACAGATCCATGCCCTCCACAAGCCCCTGGGCAAGGCCAATGGGGATGAGGCCCTGGCATGCTTCTCAGTATTGCTCTCCGGGCAGGACCAGCCATAGAGGAACTGGCAAACCAGGGCGACGTACTCACCAGTCCTACACATGAGACATGCTACGATGATGATGATGGTGGTGACAGGAGCAGTGCACCTCGCAGTGCACTTATTACTCTTCATATGTAGCAGCCCTGATCAAAGCACTAAACATAGTCCCTGGGACCCTTCCCATATGACAGAAGAAGTCTGGGGCCCAAGCAGGATGGTTACGGAGCCTCAACTAATGGACTGTGTCTCCAGGGGAAAAGTGCTGGTGCTCGGAGTTGGGGATTGGGGCATGGGAATGGGTGAGGCAACTTGCGCCCAAGTTAAGCTAGTTAGGCATGGCCTTGGCTTTGGGAGATGCAGAGCAGGACAGAGACCTGGGAGGGAATCATGTGGAGAGAGAAGAGAAGTTTTTTTTCTGGGTAAGATGGCAAGTGTCTGTTATCTCAGCTACTTGGGTGCTAACCAGGAAGGTTAGAAGTTCAAGGCCAGCCCAGGAAACTTGGGGAGATTCTGTCTCAAAATTAAAAGAACTGGGTGTGCCATTCAGTAGGAGAGCTCTTGCCTAGCATATGCACCAGGCCTTGGGTTCTATTCATAGCCTTGTAAACAGAAAATAATAAAATAAAATTAAAAAGTGGAATAGTGGGGAACTGCAAGGTAGCAGAATCAAGGATTGGGAGCCCAGTATGGCTGAAAGGCACTGGATCAGTGGAAGTTTCTAGAAAGGTGGATGCAGCCACGTTGCCAAGCAGTCTTCCCAAGGAATTAAAACCTTGTTCTCCAGAGCTGGACATCCTCCAGGGACTGCACAGCATTTGGTACACAGCTGTTGTGGGCAAGACGGGCTGCCAGGGTAAATCTAAGATAGGACTTTGGGCAAATGTCCACTGTGTGTTGATAGTTCTTACTCCTGTTTAAAATTCACCCCCCCCCCCTGGAATTTGCAGCTAAATTCTGAGACAATGTCGGCTTTTCTAAGGAGACTTTCCTGGCTTTCCTTCCATTCTCAAAAGTAATGAAAGGACGTACTTTGGGGAGGTGGCAGTCATGGGAGGAGATGACCGGGAAGAAGGGGACCTGGGTTCCAACATGTGCCGTTATTGTCCAGCTCTGGGAAATGGAGGGAGGGCTCCCACAGAGCCATGGCGGGAAACATGGGACTTCCTGAAGGTCTCTAGGAAGTGCCGTGCCAATGGAAGATGACTCCAGTAGGAAACACTTGGGGGGAAGCTAGAGCTTTGTGGACGTCACTCTTTGTCCTGTCGTTGGCGCTCCTCCCCCTAGTCGTGGTCCCCCAGCTCCCAGCCAGGGTCTGCTGCATAGACTGCTCTGCCCACCAGGGCTGCATAGGGCGCCCTCTGGCGGCCAGCACCCGTACGACGGGAGCTGGACCGGGCAGGCCGAGCGCCCTGAGACGTCCAGGCACCTGGCGACGAGGGAGCCCGCGAAGCCCAGAGCCACACTAGTCAGGAGCCGAGCCGCCACCCCCAGGCGCCCGGCACACACTGCCCACCCTCCCTGCAGGGCTTCCGGCGGGCTCCGCAGCGCTCTGCAGCCCGCCCAGGCCCGGGCGACCCGGCACTCCCTGCTCGCAGTACTCTCTCGGGCTCGTGGTTGCTGCGCTGGATGTTCTGCGCCATCCCCGTTTCATGGAGGAGGCCCCGGGCTTGGAGACATGAAGGAAGAAGCTGGCGAGGGAAAGCAGGAAGCCCGCACAGTCTCCTCCCTCCCTCTCACAGCCCCGCCGGCCTCCTGCTTCCTGGCTCCGGGCGGGCTTGGCCTGAGGTCTGGGGGGCTCTTGCTGCTTTCCATGATTAGACAAGCCCAGAGCACTTCCCCTTCCGTTTGCCGCACAGCCTGACCCCCAGCACCCTCTTCCCTTCTGCAAGAATGCCGCCTGGCTCTGGCACTTGCCAGCTGCTGCTGGTGGGAGCTCCCTTTCCCTTGGAAGGGGGAGCTCAGTGAAACTACCTGGAGAATGGATGAAGAGGAAGAAGAGTCAGGAAAGGTGGCTGTCAAAATAGAGCCCCACTGCGGCTACAGGAGACTGCTTCCCTGCTCACTCCTTTATAGCAAATGATGTGGTATTTTCATATAACTTACGCAGATGCTCCTATATTTTAAAAATCATCTCTACAGTATTTAAAATACCTAATACATTGCAAATGCTAAATAAATACTTATTACACTGCATCTAAAGGAGTACTGACAGTAAAAGATAACTGTAAGTCGTGTGCAGTATAAACACGATTTTTAAAAATCATTTTCCACCTGGGCTTGGTTAGAGTCCCGAAATGCAAACCTGCAGCTATAAGGGCTGACAAGATTTTGCAACTCTGACGTTATTCTTTATCTTAGTTACTTTCTCATTGCTGATGCTGACAAAATACCTGATGCTCAAAGTTAAAAGAAGAAAGGTTTACTTGGCTTGCAGTTTTTAGAGATTCCAGTCCATAGTCACTGGCCCCAAAGCAGGGCAGTGGGGCAGAGAGCTGAGGCAGAGGAGAAATAGCTCTGTTTGGTGGTGAGAAGCCAGAGAAGAATCAAGGGAGGAGGAGGGAGATAGACCTTTGGAGGTCATGCCCCCCAGTGAGTACCTCCTTGACCACGCCCCAAAATCTCATTTAGCTACAAACTCATCAGGATTAATACCCTGAGAAGCATCACACCCCATGATCCAGTCACCCCCCCCAAGTCTCCACCTTTGAGGCTTTGGGGGACACATAGATAGAAACTATAACCCTAGCTTCTGTGAGCCAGCATGACAGGATAGCAAAGGAAACAACCCTGCAAACTGTGGGGGCCCTGGCACCAGCACAGGTCTGTCCCCCCCATCTTCCCACCAACTCTCCCCAGATATCTTCTGGAGGGTCCTTTTTTGTAACTGTCCATGCCTGTGCCCTGCAGGGGTAGGGCGGAGCCAGGGACAAACTGTGACATGCTCTGCCCAAGTCAGGGGCAGGTGCCCTGCGTCTAAGGCCTATACGTTCTCCCTCTCTTTCACAGTGCACTCTTGTCACAGGTGTCAGAACCAGGGCACCTCTAGATGGGTAGGTGTGTCCTGTTATGACCTAGGCCCCTTTCCTCTTCTCTCACCAGTTACATTCGCTGCTACTACTGGGCTGTGAAGACCCTCATCACCATCGGGGGACTGCCTGACCCCAAGACGCTCTTTGAGATTGTCTTCCAGCTACTGAACTATTTCACGGGTGTCTTTGCTTTCTCTGTGATGATTGGACAGGTAGCTGGGTCCCAGCCCTCCACCCACAGAGCCCCTCCCTTGATGCCTGGAGCAGTCAACCTTTCTGCCTGCTGCTTTGAACTAAGCTGGGAAGAGCTCTGGGCTCCTCTAGCAGGGCAAGAGGAAAGAGAGGGGTGAGCCCCATCCCCCATCCCTCTCCAAGGTCAAGTCAATACAGTGTTGGTCCCTTTGGGTTTCCTGGTGAGCAGGGCTGCATGGCTTAACAAGAGGTAGGAGAAGCCCCTTGTGTTTCAGACCAGCTGCAGAGGGATCTTGTTTTCTTGTCAGGGCAGGTGACACTCAGGGGTCCTCACAGGAGCCTTTGAAGGGCCCCAGCCCAAGGAGCTGTATACTGGGTTCATATTCCCTCTACCAAGGGCTTGGACAAAGTGGCTAGGGTGCCTCAAAGTCAGCCCAGCCTGAAGAGCGGCTAGCAGCTCCACTTCCCAATCCGTACTGGAGTTGGGAATTTTTTTCCACCAGGAAACTTCTTGTGCAGACATCCGTCTTCCTCCCTCCCTTCCTCCCCTGTTTACCCCATCTGAGTAAAGTGACACATCCTAAAACTTGCTTCCTGTCCTGTCAGATGAGAGACGTGGTAGGGGCAGCCACTGCGGGACAGACGTACTACCGCAGCTGCATGGACAGCACAGTGAAGTACATGAACTTTTACAAGATCCCTAGATCCGTACAGAACCGTGTCAAGACCTGGTATGAGTACACCTGGCACTCGCAAGGCATGCTGGGTAAGACTGTCACCCCTTCCCAAGGCCTTCGGGTTCTTCCTTTGTCCTGTGTCTCTGAGGCCCAAGCACTGGGCCCGCACTTGGTGTGGCCCCAAAGGTTTATGTGAAAGGGACCTGGAGGTGCCGTCACAACACTCCTGAAGACTTGAGGGCCTGTCTCCTGGGCTCCCCTCTCTCCTCAGCCCCACCAGAGATCAGAGTTGAGGTTTGAATCAGGAAGGAGGAGTCCTTCCGTGGGCCCCCTCTTCCATGCTTTCCTCTGTCAGGGCACCTTCACCCCACAGTGGGCACCAAGGACATGGCCCTGCTCCCCTGCAAAGGCTCTGAGGCTGCACGAATAAGGGAACATTCTCCTTCTGACTCCCTGGCTGCATGGCGCCGGGCAAGCCAATGCCCCAGCTTGTCTGTAAGATTGGAGTAGTGAGGCTTCCTGGGCTGCAGAGAGGACTAACTCAGTCTTTGTGAAAAGCAGGCACACGAAAGTACTGGGAATATAGCTCCTGGCAGGGCACTTGCTTAGCATATGCAAAGCCCTGAGTTCAACTCCCAGCACCACAAAAAAAAAAAAAAAGAAAGAAAAGGAAGATTGATTTAAAAGCCAGGCATGGTGCTGTGCACCTGTCATCCCAGCACTACAGGCTGAGGCAAAGGATTGCAAGTTTGAGCCCAGCTGGGACAATTTAGTGAGACCCTATCTTAAAATACAAAAGTTTTTAAAACCTGGGGATGTAATTCAGTGCAAATACCCTGGGTTCGATCCTTAGCACCACACACACACACACACACACACACACACACACTCAGGCACACATGGGAAAACACACAGCTGGCACATGGTAAATGCTAGATAAACTAGCTCTCGCTAATGTTCTCCTAGTGTATGTCTGGGGGGTGTTGCATCAACAATTGCAAAAAAAGGGATGATCAGTGGTATGGCCCTGGAGGTCCTGCTGCAGAGGCTATGTTGGTAGTGTCCAGGGAAGGACAAACCGGGAGCCCTGGTTAGGGTCACTTGGGGAGGGCACCTGGAGTTTAGTGCTCTTGCATGGAGTTGGCTTCCTGGAAGAGGTGGCCTTGGTGCTGGGTTTTAAAGAATGTGTGGGGGTCAGTTAGGGAAGAGCATAGGGCTTTCCTGAGAGAGGGACTTATTGCCAAAGGCCTGGAGGTGACAGCTGTCGGGATCTGGGGCGGCAGGGAAGGTGGCCAGGGCTGTAGGTGTGTGTGGCCAGGGTGTGTGTCTCTGATGCTCTGATGCTCCACGTCCTGTTCATACACAGACGAGTCAGAGTTGATGGTGCAGCTTCCGGACAAGATGCGGCTGGACCTAGCCATCGACGTGAACTACGACATCGTTAGCAAAGTGGCGCTCTTCCAGGTATGCCCTTGCAGTGTCCTCCCCTTTGGGACGCTGGGGCCCCCTAGCCTCGGCATCCTCTACCAGGACTTCTTTCCATCCCCCCTGGCAGGGCTGTGACCGGCAGATGATCTTCGACATGCTGAAGCGCCTGCGCTCCGTGGTCTATCTGCCCAACGACTACGTGTGCAAGAAGGTGTGCCCTGCAGTGCAGGAAGTGGGGCAAGTCAGAGCCCTCCCTGGAGCGGGCAGAGCTGGGACGCCTCGGGCAGCGGGGGCACTGTGGCGAAGGGTCTGGAGCTGCGGTGCCAGTGGGGATCGGCCTGAGAGTGCAGCTGTCTGGGGCCCAGGCTTTGCCACACGAGTCCACAGCTCTCTTTCTCTCTATGTGGGATGGGGCATGACAGGAGCCCCAATACACAGGGAGGAGATGGAGGAACCTCGTAGAGCCTCCCTATTCCCATCCGGCATCCCTGGCAAAGCCATGGGAGGGACCCAGAGTTCAGCGTTCTTGCATGAGCTGGCAGCAAGGCAGGGAGTATGCATAGGGAAGATGCCGCCCCAGCAGGCCCCGCAAGCCCAGAGAGCCCCGGACCAAGAAAGCCCCGACTCTAAGTGTGCGCTGTGCAGCACTGAATCTTCTGAAAGAAGAGCAATGGGGCAAGAGGAAGAAAAGGATGCTGTAGATGGCTGAGAGCATAAAGCTTCGGTCTGAGGGGCTGAGGGGTTTGGAAACAACAGCATGATCTGCCTGGGCATGGAAACCACTTCCTAGCTGTGCAGCCCTGGGCAGTGGCAAGCCCTCTCTGAGTCCTGTCCTTCTCACTGATAAAGTGTGGGTATGGTGGTGGCCGGGAGAACTGAATAAGAGATGCCTGCGGTCTAGTACAGTGCCTGGCGCAGAGCGGGCGCCGCGGCTGTGCTGTCTCCCACGTGGTGATGCAGCTTGCTTTCCTGAGAGATCAGTCAGGCATTGGTGAGGTCACGGTTTCAAGGTGAAGTCAGTGCGTGAGAGTGTGTGAGCAGCGCCCCCTGCCGACTGACCCAGGGTGCTTGCTCGTGAGGTGCCACAGAGACCGCATGCGCTGGTGTCATTGGGTGCTGTCCATGTATGCCTGACAGGTGGTGGCCCGGGGGTGCTGGAGCGGGCCTGAGCACTGGAAGGGGGCAGGCTGACTGCAAGCTCTCTTCCCTCTGCCTCCTCTCTCTCCCTCCCTTCCTCCCTCCCTCGCCTCTCTTTCTGTGTTCATTTATTCACCTTGGGACTCAGCCAGCATGGGAGTTTGGCGAGGCCACCAGACCCCACGCAGAATGGCCTGTGCCCTAGGCCCAGCTTCTCTGTTCTATCGTATTCTCCCACCGTGTCCGGGTCCCTTCGTGTGAGGACACGAGTCAGACTGGATCTGGTCCCACCTTGTTCCCGGCTGGGCTTATCTTCATTGCATTGCCACCACCGTATCACGAAAGCAGGTCACATTCCAAGGCGCGGAGGACTGGGATTTCAAAATGTGGATTGGGAATGGGGCACAGTTCAGCCTGTAACAGCCACAAACTCTGAAACCAGGCTAGATTGGAATCCTGGCTCTGCCTCATCCTTGCCTTGTGACCTTAGAAAAGTAGACTCTGGCAGGCTGAGATGCAAGGATTGCAAGTTCCAGCCCATCCTGAGCAGCTCAATGACTTAGCAAAACCCTATCTTAAAAAAAATTAAAAGGTCTGGGGATGTAGCTTTGTACAAAGCACCTGTGTTCAATCTCCGGTGCAAAACAAACAAGCACACTTCAATCCTGCCCCACATCAGAGAGCCTTGGCCGAGGCTGAGGACGTGGACTACCGCGGCCAGGCTTGGAGGAGCGCTGTGGACTGCAGGACCTCACTGCTGCCACCTGCCTGTCTCGGTGGGCAGACGCTGGCTGCCGGGGCTGCACATGGATGTTTAATGATGCCAGAACCACCACAGGCGTACTAGGCCTCCCTCGTGGGTGTGGGTGGGGATCCACAGAGCCATCGCCCCGCACCTCCTGGCTGCCAGGCACTTTCCATTCCACGCCACCACTGACTGCTACCAAAAGCTGGCAGGTGGGTGGGACAAGGGCTGCTCAGTCCCCCTGGGTGAGGGGTCCGGAACCCGAGAAGAAAGTGATCATGGCAGACACTGTACCAAGAGGTGGCCTTAGGGCCTCCTTGCAGGCCCACTGGCCTCTGAGCACAGCCCCTGGCTTGCAGGGTTCTCGGGATGGTGGAGCAGCTCAGCCTCCTCTGTTTCAGGGGGAGATTGGCCGCGAGATGTACATCATCCAGGCAGGCCAGGTGCAGGTCCTGGGCGGCCCTGACGGCAAAGCGGTGCTGGTGACGCTAAAAGCGGGATCTGTGTTCGGAGAGATCAGGTGAGAGGCACTGGGTGGCAGGAGGCCCTGGGCATAGGCCAGGAAGGGAGTGCCAAGCAGTGGGCCTCACTGGGCTGTGCAGGGGAGGTCTGGGTGCCCGCTGGCCCCACGGGAAGGCCAGGGTGGCAGAGCTAAAGAAGACCTGAGGCATAGCCTCCAGGCTCCCGAGGGTCTCAGGGCCTCCTTTGTCCCCCAGCCTGCTGGCCGTCGGGGGCGGGAACCGGCGCACGGCCAACGTGGTGGCTCACGGGTTCACCAACCTCTTCATTCTGGATAAGAAGGACTTGAATGAAATTTTGGTACACTATCCTGAGTCTCAAAAGTTGCTCCGGAAGAAGGCCAGGTATGTGATGTATTTTTTTCATTTAAAAAATAAATGCTAAGAGCCGGGCGTGGTGGCGCAGGCCTGTAATCCCAGCACTAGGGAGGCTGAGGCAGGAGGATTGTTGTGAGTTCGAGACCAGCCTGAGCTACAAAGTGAGCTTAAGGCCAGCCTGAACTGCACAGTGAGACCCTGTCTCAAAAAGACAAAAAAAAAAAAAATAAAATAAAATAAAATAAATGCTAAGGACAGACTTCCTCTTGTGCCCACAGCACTCTCAGATCGGGACGTTCAGCCATCTCTCTCTCCTGTGTGCCATGTCCTGCTCCTCTTCTACAGCTCTGCTTTTCCCTTTCTCCTTTCTCGATTGAGGAAAGAGCCATGGTCTCCGCCTTAATGTCTTTGACTCCTTGGAGGGTTACAGACTGGCTGTCTCGGACACTGTCCCTCAGTTTGCGTGTGGCAGGTGTTTTCACCTTCAGGCTCTGTATTCAGCAGGAGCAATCGGAAGTGCTGCTGTGCCCCGCTCAGTGAGTGAGTGGACACAGGGGCTGATGACTCTTGCTTCTGTCACCTGGTAGTGGGGCTTCTGCACTATAAGTTGCTGTTTTTCTCTTGGCGATAGAGAAGTACATAAACCAGGCATGGTGGTGCACACTTGTAGTCCCAGCATTTGGCAGGCTGGGGCAGGAGGTCACTGCAAGTACAAGGCCAACCTGCACTGTGCAATGAACTCAGAGCCAGCTTGAACTACAGAGTGAGGCCCTATCTCGGCACAACAACAAAAGTTAGCTAGGAAGTTAGTTATTAACCCCGAAGGAAGTAACTTTGAACCAGGTTACAGGCATGGTGGTGAGTGCCTGTAACCCCAGCACTGGGAAGTCTGAGACACGAGGGTTGCTAAGGTCAGCCTGGGCTACATAATAGGTTCAAAGCCAGCCTAAACTGCACAGTGGGACCCTGTCTCAGAAAACAAAGGGAATAACTTTCGAACTCTGTACGCATCCTACCTGCCACCACACACCCACCCATGGCTTTTCAGCACCTGCTTAAGGTTTCTTGCTAAATCGCTGATTGCTATAAGGTTTGCAAAATGATGATTCTTTTCTTGTTTCACATACATTCACTAGCATTCTACCACAAGAAGGGCTTCGCTTCGCTCCCATTTGTTTATTCATTTGTCTTGAGCATGACTTGATTTCATAAATATCCTATTATGGTCTCTTTTCTGTCTTTATTTTGTCGTGCTGGGAATTGAACTCGGGGCCTTCACATTAAGCTATGTCCCCAGCCCTGTATAATTAATGTATACTCTAGTTTCGCTTCAGATTGTATAAATCTTTCACCTATTTAAGTAGCTTATTTTTTATCTTGGGTACTGAGTCACTCAGTTGCTCAGGCTGAGCTTGAAGTTGCTGTCCTCCTGCCTCAGCCTCCCTCGTGCTGGCATCACAAGGAGCACCCGCACATCTGGCTGCAGTGACGCTCAAATGTCCCCGGCTGGCAGTGGACACCTCCTCCGACTAATTCTTGCGACCCTTTCTATGTGCCACCAAATCACAGCACGTGGTGCTTCCGTGAGGAGTGGAAGACACATCTTGTGCTGTCCCTGCTGAGTCCCCAGAAATGGCCATTCCTCAAGGAGCCGCGATGCCCTTCAGGAGAGACGGGGGGGGCATTTGGTAGGCCGTGGGGTGCTGGGGATTGAACCGCAGGCCTCCCACCCGCTAAGGCTGGAGCTACCTGCAGCCTCCCTGCAGCTCAGCCACCACTGCCAGCAGCCTGGGATGGCTCTTCTCAGCACTGGGAGGCTGAGGCAAGAAGAGCAGCCGTTCTTCGCTGCTAATCTAGCGACTGAGCAAATGCAGCAGGGGGCACAACAGGGAACAAGTGAAGCTTGTATTTTAGCCAAGAAATAGAGGATTAAGACAAAGACTGTAGGGCCCATGAGATAGCTTAGTGGTCTAAAGCGCCTGCTTGGGAAGCTTCGGCCGTGCAGGGAACCTCAGTTTGATCCTTGGCATTACATGCTGGGGCAGCCCCACCCTCAGGGTGGGCTGAGATGGCCAACAACAACAACAACAACAATAATAATAATAATAATAATAATAATAATAAATACATCAAGAAGCACTGTGGGCTGCATCAGCTATGACAAGGACAATGAAAAATAAAGCTACGTGTTGGGGATGGAGACAGAGGTAGCTGTCTGAGACGCCGCTGGCTGGGGCTGTTCTAAAGAGCTGGCTTCTCACCCATACCTGCAGAACGCAGCGTCACAGTTTATCACAGATAGCCCAGAGGGCTGCCTCCACCAGGAGCACCCAGCATAGGGAAACTCCCCGGGGTAGCACACCCAGCCCAGAACTCACAGGTTTTTCTTTAGAATATCAGTATAAGAGAGAAAGGCAAGGTTAGGCAGTTTAGGCAAGACGCTGTCTCAGGCTAGGCAGCTTTCTCAGGGGAAAGAGGAAGACAGGAGCCAGACACAACCTGCTTTGTAATCCAAACGTTCTGTTCCTTTCTGTTGTTTAACTGTTTGCTTCCCAGCCAAGTCCCCTGCAGAGGGTGAGCTGAGAAAAGCATTTTAGGCAGAGGGAACTGGTGGGCAAAGACTGAGAAAAGCAGGCTCCCTGTGGGTGCGGAGGAACATTGAGAAAATTGATATGCTGCTGGGCATGGTGGTGCACACCTATAATCACAGCACCCGGGAGGCTGAGGCAGGAGGATTGCTGTGAGCTCTCAGCTAGCTTGGACTTCGTGGTGAGATCAAAGCCAGCCAGAGCTACACAATGAAACTCTGTCTCAAAAAGATAAAAATTTGGTGTAGCTTGGTGTGGGATCAAAGAAGAGGGTAAGAGACTGGTTCAGCCCTTGTAGTTAGGGGTTGTTCATGGTTTGGCTCTTATCTAAAGGACATGGGAGTCATGCAGGGTTCATACAGAGGGGTGACTTGATGTGTCTTAGGGTTCTCTTTGCAGCTGCAAGGTGAAGCGATGTGTTCATATTGAAGCCTCACACACACAAGCTGCTGAGGTCCACTGGGAAAGGGAGCTGCTCTGTGCTTCAGCTTACCTGGCCACTCTCACAAAACCCGCCAGACCCCACCAAGGTCCATGGGAACTATTCCCATAACACCCCCATGGTGGTGCACACCTATAATCACAGCACCTGGGAGGCTGAGGCAGGAGGATCGCTGTGAGTTCTCAGCTAGCCTGGACTTGGTGGTGAGATCAAAGCCAGCCAGAACTACACAATGAAACTGTCTCAAAAAGATAAAAATTTGGTGTAGCTTGGTGTGGGATCAAAGAAGAGGGTAAGAGACTGGTTCAGCAGTGCACCACCTGTCACATCGGTTACGAGCCTTAGAGAGATATGGAGACAGAATAGATCTCGTTATTCACTGGTTCCATGTTTGTAAAGTCTCCTCACTAAAATGCACTTGTGACCCCAAGATCAACACCCAGAGGGGCCGTTGTGATCACTCGTGATGTGCAGAGCGGCCTCACACCGGGCCGGCACCGAGCACGCAGCGAGATGCGTGGCCCTCTCCTTTAGCTCACAGGCCCCAGGCACGACTCTCCTGTGATCTGGTTAGGGCCAGTGTTCCAGTTTGTGCCTTTTCCTGGCGATTTTGCTGCTTCAAATGGCCCCAAGCAGAGTGTTGAAGTGCTGTCTCATGTCCCCAAGCGCAAGAGGGCTGCATTGTGGCCGCCAACAAAGCGTATGTGATACATGTTATGTAGGCCTGGGTCACTGGCAGTCGCTGGCCATGAGGTGGGCTGGGGTGCAGCTCAGGGGGAGAACACTTGGCTGCAGGAGCAGGAGCAGGGCTCCACCCCAGGACAAAAAGAGGAGAGAAGGAGTGAGTGACAGAGAAACAAAGCAGACACAGAAACAGAGACCGAAAGAATAAGTCTCAGTGTTAATAACGATGTACATGAAACAGGATAACTGTGGGGCAGAAGCGTACGTAGAACTGGGTTAGGCATCACCTGTGTGTCCCTGGGAGTGGTGGCTCTGGATTTGCTAAGTCAGTGTTCAAAAGGACCTTACAGAAGATAAACACAGTAAATATGAGATTCAGCTGCTTGTGTCTGAAAACTGCCACCAGATCTCTGCTTTTGTTTCTGCCTCCCACCCGTGGCTTAGGTGGGAGCCTGCAGGGCCCCAAGGCCATGCAGAAGCCCCTAACACATAGAGCTGCAAACCTGCCCAGGCTGCAGAGGGCCGAGGTGCTGTGAGAGACGTGGGCACCGAGGCAAGCTTTGCCCATCAAAGGAGCGATGCTGTCTGAGGAAGACAGGGACATCTGAGTTGATGAGGCCACACCCGCTGTGGGATTCTGTCCAAGATCCCCACTTTAAAAATAGGGATCTGAGGCCCCACCCCCGAAGTGAAATGCTCCAGTTTCTGTCTTGACCGCTCAGAGAAAGGAGATGAAAAGGCCCGATGCCTGTTCCTTTCCCTGGAGTGAAGCAGGACCCTAACCATAGAGAAGTGTGCATCATCTAAAAGGGAAAGGGAAAGCCAGGCTTGGTGATGTAGCACACCCCTGTGATCCCAGCACTCAGGAGGCCAAGGCAGGAGGACCACCACGAAATTAGGGCCAGCCTGGCCTATATGGTGAGCTGAAGGCCAGCCCGAGGTACATAGTGAGGAACTGTGACAAAACAAGCAAAAGTAATAATAAAAAAAAAATAAAAACAAAGATGAGCCTCTTTAATATGGAAACATCCCAGAAGCCGCTTGGTGTTTCAACAGAGAGGCAGCCACTACCCACCAGCAGGACCCTGCAGACAGCACCTTTGTCTCATTTCAGCACCACGTGGAGCCTTCGTGCAACTGTCACACTATGAATTATGGGCCCTAATAACACAGGTGACAGTGCAGGGCTGGTGTCTAAGAGGCCTCTGATGAATTACCATGTTTGTGCTCTCTTGGGGAGCACAGCCAGAAAATACAAATCTCTGGTAATTAATATCAATACATGCAATTTCAGCCCATTGCCTCTGATTAGATAAGCAGCTGGTAACAGGCTCATTTTTAAACAAACAAGTTCTGCTGGAACCCTGATGAATGAATTTGCCAATTAGCAGTCTAGGCCATTAGATTGCAGACAAAATTCATTTGTTCTTGAGCCAAACCTCTCATCACATATTCATAAAGAAAAAAAAATTCCTTGTGAAAGGTGAGGACTCTTATGATGGAAAATTCTATCTTGGTTTAGAAAAAACAAATGGTCCATTGCAGTAGGTTTGGGCTGTGATTCTGCCCCTGCAGTTTCCTGGCAACCTCAGGAAGGTTACTCCCCTGTGCATGGAGCCTCAGTTTCCCCAACTATCAGGGCCATAGTCATCCCAGCCCTTTCTATGTCACAGAAATACTGCCTGAACCTAGGAAGGTAATGACTGAGGTGTTAATTTGTAGCATTAAGACCTGGAGTTCTAGGGTCAGAAGTGTGCGCTTGAATTTTGGGTGTGCTGTGTCCCAGCTGTGTGGCCTTGGCGGTTGCCCCCATGGGCTTCCATATCCTCGGGTAGAGGTGGGCATAATCACTAGCATTACTTGTGAGGACTGTGGTGAGGCTTACCTGAGAATTAGGTGCGTGCTAGTTACCTACTGCTGTGTAACAGCATCACAAGTTTAGCACCTTAAAACCACACACATTCGTTATCTTCGTTTCTGTAGCTCAAGTCTGGAGGTGACTTAGCTGAAGCCTCCATAGATCCAGACTCTTGACTGTCACCAAGCTGTCACCCAAGAATGGGCTCATGGGAAGTCTTCTTGGGGGGCGGGCCAGCTCCAGGGCCACGTGGTGCCAGCTGAATCCGGGTCCTGGGGCTTCCGTTGGCACCTCCGGTCATAGCTGGCTATGGGCTAGGGCTGTCCTGGCTCTTGCTCCTTGGCCTCCTTCAGCATGGCTGGCAGCTTCAGCAAAGCCAGTGGCCAGTGCTGTCCACGGTCTTCTGTGGCTATGCTCAGTGCTGGCCCCCACCCTCCTTATGTCCTGTGGCAAGCGTGTGGCACACATGTCAGTGAAGGGGACCACACAGAGGTGAGAGCCTCAGGCAAATCTATGAAGGACTCAGAGACTTGTGCTGACCTTGTGACCTGGACAAAGGACAGTGAAGCAGAAGGAAAACACTTTGGGTGCATTTCCACTTCTGAGTCCATGTATTTAAGCACATGGGGCTGGAGGTATAGCTCAGGGGGGTGAAGGCTTGGCTAGTGTGTGCTGGGCCCTGAGTTTGATTCCCAAGAAAGGAGGAAGGGAGGGAAAGTGATAGTGAAGGAGGGAGGGAGGAAGGGAGGAGAGAAGAAAGGGAGGGGGAAGAAGGAAGGACAAAAGGAAGGAAGGAAAGGCAGAAGAGAGAGAGGCCAGATGCTCTATAAAGAAACGTTTGTTCGGCCCGTGGTTCTGGAGGGGCAAGGGCAATCACTGGCCTTGGCTCATGGCATCGTGGGGGCAGTATATTGGCTCAGGAGAGGACAGGACAAGTCAGGCAGCCAAACAGCTGCATCAGCCTCTTCTGATGGCCGCGCTCTCAGTGATGCAGGGAGTTCTGTAGCCCCCCCACACACACACACACACAACACACCATCATCACAGCGAGCAGAGGACCAGGCTCCGGGAGCGTGAAGCAGTGCGGGAGACACACTCAGCACAGCAGCGCCCTCCTGTGTCCTCAGAAGTTACTCAGCCTCTCTGAGCCCCAGGAGACCCGTCGCCTTGCGGTTGGTCTGATCGGTCAGCGAGATCTACCCCCAAAGCACCCAGAGCCATCGCCACACAACCGCCCTCCCCACCCCCACCCCCGCGCTGCCCTGGCTTCTTGTGCGGACGCGGCTCTGCCCACAGAGGGCGCTCCTGAGGCGGGGCTGCTGTCTTCCAGGCGCATGCTGAGAAACAACAACAAGCCCAAGGAGCCGAAGAGCGTGCTCATCCTGCCGCCGCGGGCCGGCACCCCCAAGCTCTTCAACGCGGCCCTGGCTGCAACGGGCAAGATGGGCAAAGGCGGCAAAGGCGGCAAGCTCGCGCACCTCCGGGCCCGGCTCAAGGAGCTGGCAGCGCTGGAAGCAGCTGCCAGGCAGCAGCAGTTGCTGGAGCAGGTAATGCGATGGGAACCCCGCATGCCGTTCCTTTAGGTGCAGGACAGCGCGGCAGAGGGACCCGGGAGTGGGCTACAACCTGAGGTACTCTCGTCCCCTGCTTATAGCAGGCGGGACTTGCATGATTGCAAGTGACAGAGGGCAAGTTTTCATGAGCTTGAGAAAACAAGGGGTGGGAGTGCAATGACACGTTCAGATATGGCTGTATCCAGGCGCCCAAGAGGCTGGGGCGCAGCTCAGGGCAGAGTGCTTGCCGAGGCAGGATATGTGGGCCCTGCCTGGGCCCCATCCTCACCAGTACAGAATCAGTGCTCCACAGAAACCCATATGCGGCCACAGGACTGGTTTTCCCAGTGTGTTGTCTCTGCATCTGTTTCTCTGATGATGGCTCCACTCCCAGGCAGGCTTCCTTGATTACATCTTCCGGGTGTAGCAAGCCCAACAGAAATATCTCTTCCCAGAGAGTACAGCAAAAGTTCCCAGACTCACTGTCATTGGCCAGAATTGCATCACAGGCCCATTCCTGAGCTGTTCAGTGTGGCCGAGAAGTCCAGGCTCTGGGAGGACCGGGTCACGTGGGCCACATGCCCATCCCAGGACTGAGGGTGGGGAGGGGAGGATCCCCAACAGCAAGCCTGGGTGCCGCTGTGGAGCTGGGAGGATTTGGTGTGGGCAGGGCATGTCCTTCCCTGGCAGCAGTGGTGTTCTCCTATTCAGTATTGTTTGTGACAACCCAAAAGATTTGAAAGGAAAAAAAAAAATAAATCTTACAACCTGGCATAGAGCCGACTCATCCCCCAACTCTCAGGGGAATATCAAAATTAGTTCTGGGACTTTTTCTGTGACTAAAGCCAAGAATGCCAATTAGAATAATTGCACTAATTATGTCTGTTCATGACTGTCCTTTAGGGAGGCTGCAAGTGAGAAAGGGGGCTGGGGACAGGCAGGTGTTCAGGGACAGGGCTGTTTAGAGGCGCGGGTGTCAACCTACATGACAGAGTTCAAAGGAGGCCAGTGAAACCAGCCTCACTCTGGGCTGGTACAAATAGACAGCAGGAGACTAGTGATGTCAGAAGCACTTGGGATTCCCAGTAGTTTTCCAGATGCAGCCCCCTCTGGCCCCAGACTGAGGACATTGAGATTGTTTGGCCCACCAACCATCAAGGTCGCAGTTGAGCCAGGAGGCTAGGGTCTTTAATGCTGGCCTCCGTGTGGCTTCATGGGTCAAATCCCAAGAATGCTCTCAGTGCCGGGCGTGGTGGCACAGGCTTGTGAATACCAGCACTACAGAGACCAAGGCAGGATGGCTGAGAGTTTGAGACCAGCCTGGACTATGTCATCAGTTCAAGGCCAGTGTGAACCACACAGTGAGATCCTGTCTCTTACACCTCTTCCCACCAGAAAAAGAGTACTCTCAGATCGGCCAAAGACTACCTGAGAAGGGTCTGCTGCAACCAGTGCTGCTCTTCACTGAAGCTGAATAAAATTTATATGAGTGTCCCAATAAAAGGCATTTCCCTGGCCACTGAGAACAGGCAGGCAGAATAGCAGAGTGCAAGGAAGTGGTACTTAGATGTCCAGAGACCCTGGGCTAACTCTGTCACCTGCCTCCATGGCCCTGAAATAGACCCCCAGCTCTGAGACCCAGGTTACTCCTATTTGCCTGGCATCACAAAGGTCAGGTGGGCTGTCTTGCTCACCTTCTAGAAAGCGCTGAAGATGTGCCCAAGCCCTTCCCCAGCTTCCCCATCACAGTTTGGCTCTTTTTAGAGCAAGATGATCCTGGAAGTCCCATCCAAGCACGCTGCCCTGGAAGGGCATTATCAGGTTTGGGGAGCACAGGACAGACATGTGAGGACATGCAGAAGCCAGAGATAGAGGGAGCAGCAGATCCTAGCATTGTCCTGGGTTCTAGAAGACTCCCCTCACTTCCTTCAGCAACCTGCAAGTTAAGCCTACTGCAGGGGTCTCCATCCTCACTTGTGGCCTGGCCCCTGTACATTCACAGCCACCACCTGCAGTGGGCCTAGGTAGCTGAGGAGCACTCTGCTTGGTCCTCTGGGTGCTGCCCCCTTCCAGCTCCTTCTGTGTGCAGGTGGCCCGGACAGGGCAGACAGGCCAAGCAACCCATGAAGGCCGAGATTCTTGACCAGGTTTCCTGCAGCCACACAGTCCTGAGCTCTGTGAGGCACAAGCTGTAGGCTGGGGGTACCCACCAGGCTCAGCCTAACATGAGTGGCATTGAAGCCCATTTTTCTTTGGAGGACCTCAACTCCAAGGACCCTGCCTTTGCCACCCTTCACCCCAAGAGCTTGGAGCTTTTCTCCTTCACTCCAGGACCACCTATCCTTGGTTATAGGAGTGGGCACCCTGGATGGGTCAGCCTTTGAGAGGCCTCCTGACCCTCCCCTGTGGTCACCTCCATAAGTCCCTCAGGGCTAGGGCTCTGCTCTGGACAGACGACCACCCTGCCACTCAACAGAAACCTCAGATATCCCCAAGCCTCCCGCCATGCCCAGCCGGGACTTCATCACTAAACTTCCTGTCATTTGTTGTTTCCCCAGGCTAACACTGATGCCCCTGGTTCAGCAGATCTTTATTCCCAGCACTCCAACGGTTCTTTTCTGGGAGTGCAAGGTCTGGCAGTAATCCTAGCTCTGGGGAGGCTGAGACAGGAGGATTCTAAGTTATAGCTCAGCCTATTAACGATTCAGAGAGACCCTGACTCAAAAATAAAATAAAATAACTTTAAAAGGGCTTAGGATATAGTTCAGTGTGAGGGCCCTGGGTTCAATCCACAATATAGAAAAAATATATATTAGAACATGTAAATGGAGGTATCCAAGACCCCTGGACGTTCTGTCTCACAGGTCACCTTTTCTGGATTTCAGGCCAAGAGTGCACAGGAAGCTGGTGGGGAGGCTGCCCTGGACCAGCCTGCACCCCAGGAGCCCAAGGAGCCCCAGAAGCCCCAGGACCCCCCAGATCCCCCAGCCCCCCACTCACCACCGCCCACCTCCACAGAGAAGCCCGAGGGCCCTGAGAAGGAACCGGCCGGCACAGAGGAGCCCTTGGTGCAGATCTGTGTGAGCCCAGGCCCAGAGCCCAGCGAGCAGACTCTGTCTGTTGAGCAGACACTGCCAGAGGAGAAGAATACTGTGGAGTGAGGCCCAGCCTGCCCTGCCCAGGGCATCTCCTGGCGGGCTTAATATAAAATCAACACTTTCCACCCAATGTCAGCATCCCCAAGCTCCCAGCCTCCCTGGAGGACCCAACTCCCACAGACAGTTGCTAATCTTAAAAACAAAATCACTTTCCACTTTTAAAGTTCCTAGGCAAGAGGCTGCCAGGGGACCCTGCCACCACCAGAAGCTCTGTTGCAAGAGCCAGGGGTTGGAGGGAACAAGAGGGGCCCTACAGGAGTCCTTTCCCTGCAGCAAGAACAGCAAGATCACTGTGCTGCAGGCGGCAGTTCTGCAGGAGTATGGGACCTTGTGGTCCTTGGCTGGCAGCCTGTTAGGGACAAGAGGCTCCTAGGGTGGTCAGGCTCCTTTCAGCTCCGTCCCATGCCGTCTTCTCAGGATAGTTAGGACAGCATGGGTTTGCCAGCAGTGGGGCTGCACAGCTGGGGGCAACAGGACAGCCCTGTCGAAGTGTCTGCCTCTGGCTTGTCACCTTGAAAAGCCCCCTGTATTGCCAGCAGGGATTGGGCTGTCACCTGCTTTTGATGTCCTTACTAGAGAAACAACTTCGATTAATCCTGGAAGGTGGAATCTCACAGATGAGACACCACTTAAACCCCCTAAAGTCTCTCCAGACCACACTGCTTTGATTAAAAAAGGAGGGGCACAATGCAGCAGCCAGGCCACCAGTATATTTGAGAGGGTTTAATTTACAGACTGAATGGCTCTTAGGGGAGGGAACCACTACGATGAAAATGAGTGTTGAGTTGGAGACGTTGGTTTCTACCAGTAGGCAGCAAGGAACCCAAAGGGCCTAGAGTTCCAGAAGGACCTGGCCTTATTACAGAAAGCCACAAGAGTGTGGAGAGTTGCTCAGGTGACATTCAAGGGATTGCAGCTCTGTGTATTTGTTCATCAATTTAAAGCAATATTCATTTCCAGGGTGAAAAACAACAACAACAAAACAAATGATCTGGAAGTTCCTAACTTGGTCTAAGCAATTCCGAATCCCAGAGTGATAAACCTTTGTGTCTAGTTGATGCCCGATGCCTAGGCACACTATCATTTTACCGCTTAAAAAGATTTGGTTAATGTCATATATCAGGTAAAGACATATTTACATGGTACAAAAGGACACCCACTAACAACTCCACTCTGCCTACCCTTGTGGCCTCTCTGTGTGGCTCCCTGGATAAGCAACGTTAGCAGCCTTTTCTGTACCCTTTGAGAGGCTTATGCTTAATAAGATGTACATTCTTTCCTATTGCCCTTCCTTATTTACTTATTTTTAAAAATCTTCACAGCCTTTTACTTGGCAAGACATTAAGAGAGAACATCAGAAGCATAAGCAAAAACAAATAAAAAAACTAGACAAATAGGACACAATTTTATTTTTTATTTATTTTGCGGAATGAAGGATTGAACTCGGGCCCATTATGTTTGCCAGGGAAGTGCTTATTCTACTGAGCCATCTCCCTGGCCCCGCAATTTTAAAATTGAACGCACCAAAGGAGATTATCAGGAAAGTAACAATGATGTACAGAATGGAAGAAAATTGGGGGTCTTGTAGCTGGGACGACAGGTGTGTACCTCTGCACCTGGCCCTTTTTTAAAAAAAGGAGATCTTGTAATACATACTAGAGCCACTGTTATTTTCCACTTAATTTATTTTGGAGATTACTGTGTTCCCTGTTAGTGCCTGCAGAGTGTGCTTCTTTGTTCCCAATTGCAGTCCAGCCCATTGCATCGTGACATTGAACTCATTCTTCCACTACGGAGCACTTGGCTGTTTCTAATCTTGTGCTATTAAAAATAATGCTGCACACTGGATGTGGTGACACACCCCTATAATCCTAGCACTGGGAAGGCTGAGGCAGGAGGATTGCTGTGAGTTTGAGGCCAGCCTGAACTGAACTACATAGCAAGACTGTCTCAAAAAAAACAAAAACCAAACTAACAAAAATATCCAACAAAACAAAAAAGAATAATACAGTCAAAAAAAATCTTGTACAGGAGCTAGAAGCTCAGTAGTAGCGCATTTGTCCAGCATGTGCAGGGCCCTAGATTTGATACTGAAAACAACAGTATTGTAGAGGCATGATTTCGCTGGTGCACATGCTTGCGGGACATAATGATCGCGTTCACCGTGAGGAGCTGGTACATATGCGTAACACATCTTAACTTCTTAGCATCCTGTTCCCTTTTCTCCATCTCATGTGTAAAACATGTCACCCTGCTATAGAAACTTTTTTTTTTTTTTTTTTTTTTTTCTGGCTCAACCATCCTGAGGGCTGGGCTGGCACAGCACGGGGTGCTGGGATCAAACCATGATCCCCTGTGCCTGCCTGAGCTTGTCTAAGCACGTGCTTTCCACCGCTGAGCTATCTCGCCGGCCCTATAAACTGGGAGCATAAGCAGATTTTCCCCTTCACTGTCCCATTTGTGATTCTCGTATTTGTTCCACATTTTCTGAGGCCCCTGTGCAGAGAGAACTCCCACCTGCAGCTAGCATTCCAGCTACCCCCACAAAGTAAACATAGACCTTTGGTGGATGATGAAATGTTTCCATGCGTTTCCCGAGATGATATTTTCTAACGAATCTATTTTTGTGTGAATGTACTTATTCTTTTAGATATCAGTCTTTGAATGTATCCTGCTTGTTGTTTAAAGTGAGAGATTCTTGTGGTTCCTAAAAATTGTCCTGGAAAATTGATTTTGACGTGAGATTAGCCGTGTCTTAATTTCACTGAACTATCTCATTACATCCAGTGCTTTTGCAAAACCAATATAATAGGTAAATTGAATTGCGAGTGGCATTATTCTCCAAACTGAATGGAGCTGCTGGGTCTCGGAGGTACGAGCAGCGTAACCAGGATACTGTAGTTCTGCAGCGGACCAGGACCTGCACTTCTGGGGGTTGAATCTCTACTCAGTGTCTCAGTGTGTCCTACATTTTGGTAGAAAATAAATAGCAAGGTATTTTTTTTAACTATATAAATATTTTAAATACAATTAAAACCAAGAAGCTGTTTAAAAATTCATTATCAAAATGTGTTCAGCTACTGGGAATATTTTAATCTGTTTTCTTAGTAAACATGAATACTTTATGTACACTTAGGCTTTCCTATTACAGTGCATTTTAATTAAAGTATTTATACAAATGTTCCTGGCTTGTGGATTCATTCTTAAAGCTGCCCAAGCGGAAAACACCTTTGTGAGAGATACTAAATGAATGTCCTGGCTCTGGCTGCTGGCTGAGCTCCCATTCACGCCCTGGGGCTCTAATCCATCCTGCATTCCTGTGGCTGGGCTGATACCCTTATCAAACTTCCGCACTCCTAGGATCCTAAGGCGCTCAGCTCCTCGTCCTCACTAAGCCAGCTGCTTGCACTTCCTTGACAAACAGGGCTAAGGGACAACAAGGCTCTGCAGGCTGAATGCCAGCAGCTTCCAAGTCCAGTTGCTTTTTTTGTTTGTTTGTTTGTTTAGTTGTTTGATTTTTTGATTTTTTTTTTTTTTTTTTGGTGGAACCGGGGATTGAACTCAGGCTCTGGTGCTTACCAGGCAAGTGCTTATCCACTGAACCATCTCCCTGGTCCCCCAAACCCAGTTTGACCATGGGTCATGGATGCTCATGGGCCTCTCTGAGCCACAGTGACCTCATGCATAAAATGAAAAGAAAGCCTTCCCCGGTGGTGCACACCTGTAATCTCAGCACCCTAGGAGGCTGAGGGAGGACAGTGGCAATTTAAGAGTTAAACAAGAACCTGTCTTGAAATTTAAGAACAAAAAGAAAAAAATAAAATAAAAGGACTGGGCATGTAGCTCAGCGTAAAGGCCTTGGGTTCCACTCTCAGTACCACAAAAAGAAACACACACACACACACACACACACACACACACACACACACACTGATCTAGACCACCCAGTCTGGATGTGACTTAGTCTAGCACTGGCACTTGGTTTCTGTTAGGACCTCTTTAAGAACACAGCTCGGATTCTGAATCATTCTGAATCCACTTAGGGAAGAGAAGCTGCTCTGACAGAATCAAAGGCAAGCGCCTCCCTGTGGCCAGTCAGCCTGCAGGACAGAGTGCTTTGTTCCGAAAGGTGAACTTGGGCCTCAAGTTCATTTCCCACAGGCTTCTCCTGCCCCCTTCTGGCATTGAGAGGGATTCAACGACAAAGCCCCTGAGATAGGACCTCCTCCTCCTCCTGCGCACTGAGGCCACCTCCCTGCTTTTCTCTGAGAACAAAGGTGGCTGAAATTTGGAGCCACAGGGGGGCTTTCCCACTCAGTCTTGGCTGCCACAGCAGCTGCTGCAAGATGATCAGGAAGGAAATGATCAGAGCCAAATCACAGATGAGGAACTTCGAACTTAAGCAAAGGGATTTATTCTCTGGGAGTCAGCACTGTGGCTGAGGACAAATAGCAGGGAGGTGAGTCCCCTGCGGGCCACCAACCACTGCTGTGAACCTGCAGGGTCTGTTTAGCTGGGCCACTTTCACTCATTTCTTCAATTAATACTTTTAAAAATTCTTTTTCTTTCAAGTACTGTACGAGTTGCTACTCCCTCAGTGACGCTCACCACAAAAGAGCATTTTCAAGTCAGGTGTTCTCTCCAGCAGACTGAGAAGGTGTTTGACTTTGGTCTGGGTCAAAACAGCCCTGCTCTATGCTGCTCCTTCTCTGGGGTCTCTTCCTAATGTTCACAGATAGAAACCAAGACTTGTTTTTAAAGACGTTCTACTAGAAACCAAGTGCCCGTGCTAGACTAAAAGTCACACCAAGGTGGGTGGCCTAGAGCTTGGGTTCCTAGTAAATAAAAATACAGAATGTTCCACTGGTATGGGATGCTGGAATTTTTTTTGACCCAGAGATCACAGAAATGAGATAAGTATCATTGGCACACACTTGTGCACAGGCAGAGATTTCTTGGGGAGCATGAAGGCCTTCGGCTGGATCTGGCTCTGGACAAAAGGAGGCAGCAGTTGTTCTACAGAGTAAGCAAGCTGCTGTGGCAGACAGAGCAGCAGGCTTTCATGACTTGCTAGCCAAAGCCCAGTAATCGCCCTCGCTCAGGGCCTTGGCCTTGAAAGATGTTTCTCTTTGTGGTGGGCGTGGCCCAGCAGCTGGCATGGCCAGCTCCTCCCAGAGCTGTTGAATTTCCCCGTACCTGGTGCTCCTGTCTGCCCTCCCCACCCAGCCTTGCTCTTGGGGAGCCCACAGGTCAGCGTCACTCGGGAGGGGCTGGGTCACGCTTGCAGCTGGGTGGTCGCTGTCTGCACACACAACCGGGCCTTGTGACTAGGCTGAAGGACTTTCTGTGCTTGAGCTGCTGGGGCAGCACAGGGTGGGGTGGAGGAAACACAGCTGCAGCTGCAGTGGGTCATTTTGTTGCAGGCAGCTGAGTTAGATAGAAATATTATAAGCAGTCAGACAGGGCCAAACCCTGGAAGGAGATAGCACAGAAGACAAGATACCTTACAACTGTGAGAGGAATGGATGCTCCGCTGTGGGCCAGACCTAACAACCAAAGATCAAACAAATGCTGCCCTCCCTAAGGATTGGTATCCAAGATTGATCATCACCCTGAGGCAGCCAGAAGAATCAATCTGACTACTACTGGATGGCTACCTGATAAAGTCCTGCTCCCTATTCATGCCCACTTGCTACGTGACTTGCTTCCCTATTTGGTCCTGGACTTAATCAATTCTACCTGAGCAATGGTGCTTGTAATCTCATTGGTTGACCATAGTTTTGTCCCACCTCTTGTCCACCTAAGCGAGTTCCCTTGTTCTCCACCTTAGACCTGCATGGTTTTACTTTATAAACGTCCCCCCTGGAAGAGGCAACTTCCCGGGGACAACCTGCTTGGAACCCCCTTCTGTTCCTCTCTCTTGGACAGGAGCTTTCTTTCCCTCAATAAATATGTTCTGTTTATAACCTCCTTCTGTTCCTAAAATTTATTCTTTGGTTTTAGAAAACATGAACTCATCCAGGTCAAGTCAGGAGATCACTTTTCCCCTGTATCATTGGGAGGTCAATGATACAGAGCTCAGTTTGTCTCCCTGTATCAGTTTCTTCAGTGACCAACATGTCACAAGCCAAGCCAAGTAGGGTCTGTCCCAAGGGTTAAGACTGTGAATGGGACAGACACAGGGAGAAGACAGAGATGCCTTGGTCTCATCTTAGTCACCCATCAGATACTCGCACGCCTAAGGAAGACTTGCTGTCCTCAAGAAAAGGGGTCTTTATGTCCCTGAGAAGTGACCAGGCAGCCATGGCTACAGACCACAGTCAGACATGCTTGGACTGCACAGCGGGGAAAGGGGTGTATGCTGAGAACACATGGCCCAGGGGTGTGAGCTCTGGAATTAATTATTTTAAGTTGACTAAGAGCAAGGAAGCTAGAGGGAATATTTCAATTTTATTTTGTTTTCTAGATAATAATTTTCACATTTTATGCAAACATGTTGCTTTTGTGGTCGTATCGCATGGCCATCTTTGGAAACACTCCAGTTGCAAAGGGTTCATTGCCTCCAAAAGTTTATTTGGTCACCTCAGCCTTCTATCACAAGGTGGTGGTCCCTGTTGCATAGTTAATTTGAATTTCAAACAAATAATCGATTTTTAAAAAAGATATCTTGTGCAGTATTTGGGATTTACCTCTGCTGCAAAATGTACCTGTAGGATAAGGCCCTCCTAGCACAATGGGTCAGTGCTTGCCTCCAGCAAAGAAAAAAAAAAAAAGAGCATTTGTTATTTATCCAAAATTGAGCTCTCCTGTTAGGCCCAAGCAGCGCTGCAGCCGGCTTTGCCAATCTTGGGCCTGAGGCCTCGGCCTCACACCACCCAACGCCAGCCTGGCCAGGCGGCTCTAGGCATTTCATTGGTCTCCTTGCCTCGCCTTTCTCCAAAACCGGTCTTGACCAGAGGAGGAGTGGAAGCCCATGTCCCTGTCCACTCCCCGTCCGTCCGTCCGTCCGTCCGGTCTGGAACACTCCTCTGCATTTGTTTTGTCCCAGAGGGAGGCACACCAGAGGTGTTTTGGATCAGGAACAGGTTCTGTTCCTTACTTTACAGTGAGGAATCCAAAAAAGGTAACAAAACACAACAAAACAAACTTCTCTGAACGGATAGAATTGAGGGTGGAGGTACAGCCTCTTTTTCTAATATCCACAATGACTATAGAGGAGAAGAGAGAGAAGGGGAGGAGAGGGGAGGGGAGGGGAGGGGGGAGGAAGGGAGAAGAGGGGAGGGGAAAAGATAGAACCCAGAGAGGACTAAACTACACCTTAGCCCTTTTTATTTTTATTCATTTATTTTTCAATGGTACAAACAGGTTTTTATTGAAAGGGACAGTTTGCCTTCGACCTGATTTTGCATAATTGAGGTGACTTGCTGTGGTGTGCATGCTAATAACTTGGCAGGCCCTGGCTTTCACTTTGCTTATGTGAGAGCAGCACATCCTTTTTATTTTTGTACTTTTAAAATTTTGAAACATTTCACTAAGGTGCGTGGAGTGACCTCAAATGTTCCTCCTACCTCATCCTCTTCAGTAGCTGGGATGACAGGTGTGTACCACCAGGCCTAATGGAGAAGAACTTTTTGAAAACCAGGAAAGTTTAGAAACTACATGATTTAGATACGAAATATCTGTTGCAATCTGAAGTAATTCTTGCAGACATGAGTAATGCCTCTGACAGCAATAAACTGAAACAGAGACTGACACTGTTGAGTCACAGAATTTCTTGGACTTACTTAGAAAGGACACATAGGGCACCCACCCAATTCTAATGTACAGAGCACTAAAAATAGACACACAGTGCTGGGTGTGGTGGTACACCCCGAAATCCCAGCACCATGGGAGGCTGAGACAGAAGGATAGCATGTCTGAGTCCAGCCTGCGCAATTCAGTGACTTTGTGAGACTATTCCAAAATAAAACCTAAAACAAAAAAGGGCTGGAGATGTGGCCCAGTATTAAATCAAGGAAGGGAGGGAGATGAGGAGGAAGAGAGAGATTGCTAATATGCAGACAGAGGACTGTCCCTTACTACACTGTCAGTAGACGAATTTGATGCTGGTTAGCATAACCAATTATGCTGCCTGAGGATCCAGAGTTGTTCTACTTAGTCATTTTTTGGTTGATGTTTGTAGAATATCTAGCAGAAGATTCCCCTAAAGAATTAATAGAGGCACTTTTTTTTTTTCTTAGAGACAGAGTCTCGCTTTGTAATTCAGGCTGACCTAAACTATCTATGTACACTATGGACCCTAGGCTGGCCTCAGACTCATGGGAATTTACCTGCTTCAGCCTCCTAAGTAATGGGATTAGAGACAGGCACCACCATGCCCAGCTTGCATTTCTTTAATATTTTACTTAATCATAAACTTTAGTCTCTGCTCAGGGCTTGCTTGAAAGTCATTAATGTTTCATACATTAGTAAGCCGCATATTTGTGGTATCTTTGGTGGACTCCTGCATTCAGGTGAATGTTTTATTATTTACATTTCTCACCGGAATGTTTGTGGGTGGGGTCCCCAGTTTTTTTTTTTTTTTTCTGTTTTGTGGATCTGGGACAGAACTCAGGTCTAGAGCATGCCAAATACAGTCTACCACTCAGCTACATCCCCAGCCCTTTGTCTGTCTTTCTTTCGTTCTTTCTTTCTTTCTTTCTTTCTTTCTTTCTTTCTTTCTTTCTTTCTTTAGCAGAAAGAGGGATTGAACTCAGCCCTTGCGCTTGGCAGGGAAGTGCTTATTCCACTGAGCCATCTCTCTGGCCCCAACCCTTTGTATTTCTTCAGACAGGGCCTTGCTGTGTTACCCAGGCTGAACGAAAATGCGGTGGACCTCCTGGCTCCACCCACCAAGTACTGGGGTTATAAACGTGCAGCCGAATTGAATTTTTAACCATCCATCCTTTGACTAAAGCAAAAAAAAATTTTTCATTTAAGAATATTTTTGAAACCTCAGACAATGCTATTATTGCAAGGGTTTATCTTTAGGAAGAGTCTAGAAAACAAAGAATATTTCTATTGATCTGTATATTGATTTAAATGGTTAAATAGCTATGTAGCTGACAGGAGTGAGAAATAAGGGGGGAGCCCTGTCTATGAAATGAAGCACATCATTTGAACAAAAGAAACAATTTCTAGTGGATTAATAATTCAGTGGTCTACTTCAGTGCAGCTCTCTTTATTATTAACAAATCCAAAATGAAACACTGTGGCCACTGGGGAGACGTGCAGGGCTCATGACACAGAAGAGCTCGGAGAACTGGGATGAGCTGTGACAGTTTCCAGGCTGTGCCTCTGTCGGTGTGACATCCCCTCTCGGAGGTGGCAGCCCCATTAATCAAAGGACACTGAGACGAGTGCAGAGAAGGCCAAGCCCGACAGTGCTGAATTTGCTAGCGGGAGACAACCCTTACAGACCGCTGTGTGCGGAGCACACTTGCGGACCCCGAGGAGGCAGACTGGACGTCCCCGCACAGACAGCTGCCCCATGGAGGCTCAGCACCAAAAATGAGACCGCATTTACATTTCAGTGGAGGTGAACAGCGCAAAAGGTAATTTTTCACAGGAACCTTGCGTATTTTAAAACAGTAGCCCTTAGACTCTTTGCTGGTGTTTTCCTGCCTGGGTTTTATTATGAAACCTATGGCTTTGCAGTGAGCGAAAAGTCCTTCTCAAGAAGGCCTAGGGTAACCTGCTTATGCATTGTTAAAATTTAAAAGGTTTACTTTTTAAGTTCTCCCTACCACAGGGCTGGGGCCTGAACCCAGGGCCTTTGTTCACACTGAGCTACATCCCAGCCCTCTGCCAAGTTTGTTTGTTTATTTTGAGACAAGTTCTTACTAAAATGCCCAGCCTGGGCACAGACTTGAAATCCTCCTGTCTTAGCCTCCTGGAGCACTGGAATTATGGCTAGGTGCTGCCATACTTGGCTATTTCCTTTTTCATTTTGAGACAGGGTATCACTCTGCAATTCAGGCTGGTCTTAAATTCAATATGCAGCCCAGACTACCCTCAAACTCATGGCGATCCTCCTGCCTCAACTTCCCAAACCCTGGGATCACACGTGTGTGCCACCATGCCTAGCCCCCTGGCTGTTCATTGAAAGTTTGTTTTCAACTCTGTATGAGTAAAACTCTTTTTGAATTTGTCAAATAAAATTGATCCGATGCAATGGACCTTATTACCCCTTCTGTGACTGTATCAGCCACAAAAGTTCCCAGCTAGTGCGGGGTGGTAAGCTACAGTGTGAGGCACAGATGGAGCGGCAGGCAAAATAGACAAAGCAGGCACAGGCCTGCCCTGAAGCCCAGCATGGGAACTTCCTGCGTTTTCCATGCTTTGTTAGTGACTGTGCCCAGCGAGTCATCCTTTCCCCTGGGGCTGCCTCCAAAGCTACTCTCGGCTTCCAGCTCCAGCCATAGAAATGGTGGCTCTGTCGTTCACTCCATGGGTTTCCTCCTCTCTCAAGCAGCTGCAGATTACAGATTTGCTGGTGCTCTGGATGCTTCTGTGTGCAGGTTTTCTGTCACTATAGGGACCCTTAGTTTTGGTCTGGAAAATTTGACACTGAAGTGAAAAGTCTAGTTTCAACATGATGCTCTGTGTTTCTGGGGTCACACAGCCACAGTTACTGTAGGAACAGAGTGTCACCAGGATCCTATCAGACCCCAACGAGGCAGCAAGTACGAGGGCAGATGCATCAGGTGGTGCACATACCAAGGGAGGCTTTTAAAACGTGAAATGTAATTCTGTGCTACAGCGGAGTCTTGCCTTACGGGTAGTGTAGGTGGAGGGTGATGCGGCCTGCTCCCCACTCGAGGACTCTTCCTTATCTAGATATTTATAAAGTACCTATCTCTTCAAAAGTCTGCTTTAGCCAGGTGTGGTGCCATGTGCCTGTGGCCCCAGCCTCTGAGAGGCTGAGGCAGGAGGATCACAAGCGCGAGCTCAGTCAGGGCAAGTTCCTGTCCCAAAAATACAAATTAAAGAGGGCTGTGGATAGAGCCCAGTGCAGTGGCCTTAGGCACAATGCCCAGGATGAGGGGGGGGCAAGGATTGTCCATAAAGGCTCTCAGAGCCCAGGCCTGGGGACAGATTACAGAAGAGTCTCTATGGAGTTCTCCTTCAGCAGATGGTCAGTTTTTGTTTGTTGACACAAAGTCTCATTATGTGTTCTAGGCTGGCCTCAAACTCTCAGCGATCCTCCTGCCTCAGCCTCCTGAGTGCTGGGACTACAGACATGTACCACACCTGGCCAATGGTCAGTGTTATTTTTTTCACTCAAACAGTCAGTTTTTAAAATGATTTGTTTTTCATTCAGTTGGTTATCTGAGTCTTGTTTTGGCAACTGGAGAGTAGAACACAAATACAGGCTAATAAAAATTTTAGGTAAAATATTTTATGTTGAAGTTAGGCATGATTACACATGCCTATTATCTCAGCTCTAGGAGGCTGAGGCAGAATTGCTGCAAGTACAATGACAGCCTGGCTGCATAGTGAGTTCAAGACAAGCCTGGATCACATAGCAAAACCCTGTCTCAAAAGTTGTGTTGGTAAGTTATACTGAAATTTATGTATAATCATCGTGTAGATACTAGAGAACTTTTTTTTTTTTTTTTTTTTTTTTGTCTTTTTGAGACAGGGTCTCACTATGCAGTTCAGGCTGGCCTCGAGCTCACTTTGTAGCTCAGGCTGGTCCTGAACTCACAACAATCCTCCTGCCTCAGCCTCCCGAGTGCTGGGATTACAGGCATGCGCCACCATGCCCAGCTAGAGAACTTTTGTTGTTTGCTTCTCTTGGAATCATCCTTAATCTTTTCTGGACTGTGAATTGGTCATATGCAGGATTTTGAGGTTTCTTGTTACATCCAGTGAAGATATAGCAACTTGAAAATGTATACTCAAAAAAAAATAATAATAATAATAGGACAGGGAGATGGCTCAGTGGAATAAGTGCTTCCCTGGCAAGCGCAAGGGCCTGAGTTCAATCCCTGGTTCCACAAAAAAAAAAAAAAAAAAAAAAAAAAAAAAAAAAAAAAAAAAAAAAAAAACGTATACTCATACTTTATTTGTAGTTTTATTGGGTTATTACATTCGAATGCCATGGGTTTTTTCAAAAACACTTTTTCTTGGCTAAGGATATATTCCTGAGTTCAGACTCCAGCAGTAGAATGAATAAATGAATGAATGAATTTCCCAAGGAAAATATTTAATTAAAGTAAATTGATTTTTTAAAAGGGCAGGGGCTGGGGAGATGGCTCAGTGGAA
>PVKA01017967.1:0-44735 GCA_004027165.1 Ctenomys sociabilis | reverse complement strand
TGTGTGTATGGACAGTACAGTTGAGATTGATAATGCTGTGCTTCTACATAATTCTATGAGGGGCAAGATTTGCACTAATAGTGGTTGTACAGGATATTATGTCGGTTTCTAGTACTATGGACAACCGCTAGGAAAATAAGGTAGAAAGTACTAATTATTGAATCTTTGATGTAATTCAGTTATAAAAAATAAGATACACAAACAGCTACAGTCTCTTAATTTACTGATAAGAGACATACGGAATAATAATGTCTGTAAGTATAATATCATGTATACACCTTTTATGATACCAAAACATTATGAAAACAGTTTGCAATGTATTAATTTATCAAATCCATCTTATCCAGGTATCTTAAAACTGTCTCATCGATATTTGTACTTCAATAAAACAAAAGTAAAAAAAAAAAAAAAAAAACCAGTGAGTGCTTAATGCCAAAAAATATACAAAATAAACTTTTTTCTTCTTTTTTTTTGTGTAACCAGGGATTGAACTCAGTCCCTTGTACTTGCAAGGCAAGTGCTTACTCTACTGAGGTACCTCCCCGGTCCCCAAAATGAACTACTGAATTTTTTATTTTTATTGAGTGTTTATTAAAAAAAAGCATCAAAATTTTCAACAGAATTTTTGGTGGATAAAGTCTAAAAATAAAAAATAAAAAAAATAGGGAAAGTGGTAATTCTGCCTATGAAGTGGAAGACCAATGTCCCAGTGAAAAAATGGCCCTTTTGGTTTAAGTTTTCTCCTCCTCCTCCTCCTCCTCCTCCTCCTCCTCCTCCTCCTCTTCCTCCTCCTTCTTCTTCTTCTTCTTCTTCCTCTTTAAAATATATTTGCTACCGGGTCTCATTACACAGCTCAAACTCCCCAGCACTGGGATTACAGGTGTGTGCCACCATGCCTGGACTGGTATAAGTTTTCTTTTGAATTGAAAAATTAAAAAGAAGAAACAGAAATAAAGCCTTCAATTCTACCTGTATTTGTATAAAAGCAAATTAATTGTTAAAAAGCTGAAAAGGTATTATTTATTCCTTCATCAATTGTCAATGACTGAAAAGAATTTTATGTGCTTATTATCCTGGAAATCACAGAAAACAAAACTGTACAACAAAATTTAATGATTATGCTCTATTTGCCATTTATTTACTTCACTTAATTTTTGACCCCAAGACACTCTCAGTCTTTTCTCTTGGGCTTATGGAGGCAGGTGGGTAAGTTATTGCTAAAACTGGTTGGGAAAATAGGCAGTCTATTAATTGCAAAATCCCAGGACACATACACCAAGTAGTTCCCAAATCCACGTATATGAACTTCTTGTGAGAACTTGAGTATAATTTTTGTTGTTGTTGTTGTTGTTGTTGTTTTTCAGAACTGGGGATTGAATTCAGGCTCTTATGTTTGCCAGGGAAGCACTTATTCCACTGAGCCATCTCCCTGGACCCACTGAGCATATATTTGATAAAAAGGCCAGATAAGCTGACAATCTCAGGAGCAGGAGACATAGGAAAAGGACAGCTCCTTCATCATCTCCTCCTTCTCTCCCTACTTCTCTATGTCCATCTCCTTCTTCTCCTCTTTCTCTTGCTCTTTTTTCCTCTTCCTTCTCCCTATCTTGCTGCTGCTGCTAGCATTCCTTAGTGTTTGGTCCATTCTGTCTTCTTTGCCATGCTATGGCCTGTTTCTCCTTTACAAAGTTCCCTTCTGCCATGCTCCCCTACCTGAACATATGCCAAATATGAACTGAAACCTCTAAGAATTGTAAGTTAAC
The DNA here is from genome assembly GCA_004027165.1 of Ctenomys sociabilis. Classification (NCBI taxonomy): domain Eukaryota; kingdom Metazoa; phylum Chordata; class Mammalia; order Rodentia; family Ctenomyidae; genus Ctenomys; species Ctenomys sociabilis. The sequence goes on along the minus strand of PVKA01017967.1, from coordinate 42,972 downwards.
TAACCCATTTTTCCCCTTGTGTAGTAGGATATTTTGTTTCAGCCACAAAGAAGTAACTATGACACATTTTATCATGAGAAATAGGGTTGCTGTTGTTACTGTACCTGACCATGTAGTTCAGGAACCCTTGGAACTGGTTTCTGGAAAGAGTTAGGAAAGATTTGAAAAGGATAGATGAGAAAAGCACTCATTCTGTGATATCTTAAGTGGTACTTGATGAGAGATTCCAATAACAGTTCAGAAGATCACAATGATGTTAGAAATATAGCCAAGTAAGACCAGGCTCAGCTTTTTCAGTTAGGAACAAAGACTGTATTTGTTGTTGGATTCCAGGCCATATGTATCACCCTTTGGCAGGAAAATTTTATGCATTGTGCTCATGGCCTGCTACTTTTCCTGAGCCTCAAACTAAAGGCAGAAAACTGTTTAAACTTTTTTGAAGAAATTTCAAGTTAGTCTAATGTTGCAGCAGTGGCATAACTACTGTTGGGATATTTTGCCAGATCAAAGATGATCATCAAAACCAAATAGTCCAAAGCATGATTTAAAACATTTTTGAATCTGGCTGGCTGTAAAAGGTTACAATAAAGCTTCAGTCTGCAAAGATATAACAGAGGGGGACTTGGTTTCTGAGAAGGAAGAGAACAGTGTAAAAGATGGCTTACAGACATCACAAGAACCAGCAGGACTCCTTACACTGTAGCCTAAACATTGCAAAGGTGAAACACTTTGCTTTGTGAGGAGATACTGAGATCTCCATGCTCAAGACTGACAGTGGCCTACGGAATTTGATACTTGAGATTTGCTTCAGAGCCCTCAGTAATCTAGGTAGTCAACTCCTGTAGCCAAAGAGGAGAAAGCCTACCTATTGCTCCACCTGGCATCAGACTTTGCCATGTTCCATGTGGTTCTGAGTGCAAGATGCAAAACGTCAAGTCAAGAAGGCTTCCACACATTTTAAGACCTGAGAGAGCAGGCAATGAGCATCTAAGAGGACAGTGTGTAAAACTGTGAGTGGAGACAAAGGTGCATTGGAGACACCAGGAGGCTGGAGAAGCCAGGAACTTGGATCATCTGAGAAAAGACACACAAAGGAAGCAGAGGTGTCCCCAAGAGAGAAGCCATGCAAGCTACAAATATGGGCAGTGCTATAGGAGTGGAGCCACCCAAGTCTTTTGTAGCTCACGTATTTCCACAGATTACCGCAGACACCAGACATGGAACTACAGGATTTAGTGCTTTTATTATTAAATTTTCAACTTGCTTTGGTCCCATTCCTTTCTATCCCCCTGTGTACCTTTTGGAATGGTAATGTTTGTCTTTCCTGTTGTATACTGGAATTGTTTACCTTCATTTTACTTGTGTTGTGGTTCTCAACCTAAACTACTCACTAAATTTCAGAGGAGACTTTGGACTCAGAGTGTTCAATGATGCTGGAAGTGTTAGGATTTTGGCAATTCTTAGAGGTGGACTAAATGTCTTTTGGATAAAGGATGTGCATAAGTCTTTGAAGGACTAGGGACAGAATGTTAATATATATATATATATATATATATATATACATATATATATATATATATATATATATCTCCAAGTCCTCATGCACAAATAGATAGGACTTTTGGGGTGACGTTGTTTGATCTATGTCTTATGATGCTGTGATTAAGGGAATAATGCTGGGATTAAGGTTGTGATGCTGGGCTTAAAAGTGCTTCACCCCAGGTATGAGTGATACTGCCCAAATGGTGGATATCCATGGGATTATAAAAAGAGATAGAAAGTAGGTTCAGGGGTTGATTCTACTTCTGTTTATCCTTCTGCCCCTGCAAAGCAGAACAATAAAACCACTGATAAGACTTAACTCAAGGGACTGTGAATATGTGACAGTAGGTCCATCCTTGTACTTAAAAGTTTGTAAAGGTTTTTCTTTCATTTAAATATATTTGTGTCTCTACTGCATTAAACAAAGTGCCAAAGTATTTTAGTGTCACAATATATGTAAGACACTGTTTCTCAAGAGGCTCCATCCAAGTCTCTTAAGGTGTAATATTTATAAAGTAAATAATGGAACACCTGGTAGAAAGGTACTCCAACTGATGTCATGGGAGTTTTGAAGGGCCCCATTCTTCTCCTAAAGAATTAGTGTGCCATGGTATGGAGAGTCATAAGACTAAATGTACCCTTAATGGATCTCTGCTCTTGCATGAGACACTGGCATCACCCGAACTTTGGGCAGAGGCGTCTGCCTAGTAAGTATTTGAATATCACACAGGATACACTGTGGTCTCAATTATATCTCCTCTTGCATGGGACAGTATCTTAAAGAACCAAGACCTTAGTCTTTGTATGTGTCAACTCCAAGGCAAGCCAGGGGAATCACCATAAACAGTATCTGCAGATTCCACCTACCTAATTTTCTTTCATATCCTTGATTAGTAGGAAAGGCTACATTCTGCCAGTTTGACAAAGGAACAACTTACCTGTTATTGCAATACAGTTCTTGTCCATTATGAGTTAGGGAGTGGTCAGAGAAGGGCACGGGATGGCAGTTTAAGTTCAGATACTACTTTTCAGTTAAATTATTTCTGCTTAAAGTACAGGAGATGGAGTAAAATTCCTTATGTTCAGACTTGTGTGACTCTTTATTCCAAGAAAAACACCCTGAACTTATTTCACAGTGACTCTTAAGGAACAGAGGTGTTTGTCTGTTATTTAATCTCCACAAAGTTTCATGCAGTCATAATGGGGTTTTCTGGAGGTGGCTTGATCTGGGGTATATGAAGGTGGATTTAGGGTGTGATCCTGGGATTAATCTGTATGGTGCTGAACTAGTCCACTCACTGGTTTATTATAAGCACCCCTCTCGTAATGTTCATGTAAGTAAATCAGTCCCATCCGCTACACTAGAGCAGCCGTATGTGCCATAGAAGCCTAGTATTCCTCAGACTTCTCATCATGCACCCCAGAAGGCTTTAAACCCTGAAGACGTACTTGGAATAGTGATTTTTACTCTTCTAATTCACAACTTCTTCTGCCCATGAGAGAGTTCCTGGAGCAGAGATTAAAAAGTCAGATCTCTCTTTCTGTTGCAACTGTCCAACAATGCAAAGACTGTCTCAGCAAGTTTTGGAGGATCCTAGTAAGCTTCTAGGTGGATTTCAAACTTGAACCCTGTATTTTAACCTATTATGGTGAGATGTCCAGGTCATCCTGGACAGTTTTATTAACTTCAATGACAGATCCTACGGAAGCTGAAGGAGTATGCAAATGAACAATGTTTTTAAGAATGGAAGGAACTCCCTTTGGAGAGGCTGTTCACTTTTCAACACAAAACTGAGTACTAGTGAGGGGCTAAAATTGATGTCTCACATGATAACTGCTCTTACCATGGGAATTAAAGTGCATTAAGATTAATTATGAAGAGACGAGTGAGATGATACAGAGCAAAGAGAACAACACAGTTCTTTCCCATATCTACTTAGTAGGAGTCTCTTATAAATACACAAATAATAATCCCTCATATTGGAGGGACAATCTTTTGTGAGACATCGTTTAATTTGGCAGTGAGCCTTGGCCTATAGTGCTGGCCCCATCCCCGGGTGCACTGAGATGGCAATTGAGACAGGCCTTGGTGGCATGTGCCTGTAATCCCATTACTTGGGAGGGTGTAAACAGGAGAATCACTAAGAGTCTGATCTAGTAGTGAGACCCTGAACACTCTGTAGACTGTTCCCTAAATAAAAAAATAGAAAATAAATAAACAAATAAAGAAATAATTCGGTAATGAGCCCCAGCTCTCCAGCATAAATTACACAAGCTTCAAATGTGTCCTTAGATGCTTAAGGCCTGATGGATGGACATTGCTTTTTCTGGTTCAACAGCTGTGACCCGTATGAGGTTGGAATTTTTAAAAAGGCTAGAATTATAGCTGTCACAATTGGCAATGATTTCATCATACCCAAGTCATCTAATAAAAAATCTAAGGACACTTCAGAGATCCTGTTTTAAGTGTAAAAAGACTGGGCGCGGGGTATCTGACTGTGCCATGCTGCTGCCTGGGCCCTGCTCCAGGTTTCAGGTGGCTGATGTGCCTGACTCACACAATGGAGGGCTGACTGTTCCCACTTGCAGAAAGGCGCTAAGCCGGGCATTCTGATGAATATGTGTCTCTGACTCTATCAAAGATTGACGGATCTTGGGGGAAAATGTAATTCCTCTGCCCACAAATACCAGCATGTTATGTCAGGAACCCTAGATAATAACACTGGGCAACATGAGAAAGGCAATTCAATTGTCAGTACATGGGTATCTCATTGTGTTTTAGCTTACTTTGGTTTAAAAGCTTCCTTTAGATATAACCAAAGTTGGGTTGAGGGCACTCCTGGTTAGAATTTCTTTACCTTCATTCTCTGGCATGATTCTTTCAAGGCCAAATATTTAATCATAGGTTTTTAATTGTCCCCCAGTGCTCTACTTGCTAACTAGGAGCATATTTATAGAAAAACTGGAGATAATTTTCAAATTCTGGCAACACCCAAAGTACATTTTTATTTGTTGGGACTGCTTCAGGTCTCCTGATTAATAGACCAACAGATAGATCCTGCTGCATGGTGCAATGAAACAGCTGGTAGAGAATTTCATCTAGAACAGTAGTTAATTTTTATTTTTAAATGAATTTTATTGGTATATTTTATATCTATAATGATCATATTCATTGTACAGAATTTATATCTGTATGTAAGATACCATGGTTTCCATGTTCTCCCCTCCCTTCAACCATTCTTCCCTCCCAATTTATAACAGTTATACTACTAAAAGAACCCAAACAATTTCTTAAACAAAAATGGACCCAATTAAAAAAAAAGAATGGCCCCTTGCTGTATTTCCATTCTTCATGTAGTAAAGCCCTCAGGAGATTATAGTGTTCTTCTCCTCCTCCTTTTTCTTCACCTCCTCTTCCTCCTCCACCTCTTTCACGAAGAGGCTGTTTTCCCAATCCACCCTCTGATGGCAGATCCTTATGCCGTTCTCTCTCGAATTCCAAAAGACTTTAATTGTTTAATAGGTCTTAGACCTTAAAGCTGAGGGTTTTTTTTTTATTCTATTGTTCATACATCAATATTCCTAGTTTTGCATCATCTTTTAATGGAAAAATTCCATTTCAAAGGAAAAATAGCACTACAGTTTGGACAGGGCTAGATCTAGGGTGTGTAAAAATAGATTAATGGTATGATTCTGAGATTCAACATTTCTAGTACTACCTTAGTCCACTAATGTGTTTATCTTCGTTTAGTGATATTCCTCACTTTATCTCTTGGGTACTAAAACAAGATATAAAGAACTTAGATCTTAAACAGAGAAATGCCTTACAGTATTACGATGACATTTTAATATTTAGCCCAGTTGGGAGTTATCTAATCATAACACTATGTAACCCCTAAATTTCCTGTCTAATAAGGGATATAAAGTCACAAAAGAGGTCATTTAGCCCTCAAAAGTTCCAATATTGGGATATATCCTTATACCTGAGAACTGACAACTGTCTACAGACTAGCAACAGGCTCTGCTGATCTCAGCCCTCCTACCATCAAGCATCAGTCCCTCATTTTCCTAGATATGATGGATTCTTTCAGTTCTGGGTACCTACTTTAGGACTAATAGCAAGGCATTTCTATGAGTTTATTTTTATTTTTCCTGAGCCTGTGCCCCTAGAATGGAAAACATTATTAACGGTACCTTTAGAGAAATAAAGCTTTAAACATGCTCCAGTGATTGGGATACCTGATTAAAGAAAACTCTTCTTTCTTGTATATAAGAAAATATTGGAATTGCTTAGGGTGCATTGAGCCAAAGGTCTGGACAATAATTTTTCCCAGGGGTGTACTTTTCATGAAAGTTATGCAGGGCGGCTGCTGGATAGCCATCCTGCCTGCGGGCAGTAGCAGCTGCAGCAATACTAACAAAAAGAGTTCCGAAACTAACTTTGAGAAGGAACAAAGAAAACAACTAGAAGTCCTGACTATCAGCTCATTCTGGAGACAAAAGGTTACTGGTGAAGAGGGGAATAGCGTAACACGTATTAGATCATGTACTTAGACACTCCTGAAGTTACTATAAAGACATGTGCTGCACTTTATCCTGTCTGTTCATTGCAGAGAGGTCCAGAAGTTAGCCACTTTTGTGAATCAGTGATTTCCCACACCCACACAGATAGGCATAGTATTAATGACATATCCCTCAAAGCCCCTAAGGAAGTGGAATTAGCTTTGTCCAGAAAGAATATTGAAAGGCAATTTGTGCAGCTTTTAGTTCACAACCGTCATTGAGGCCAAAGCCTTTCCCAGAGATCTCTGATTAAAACACAGAGGTCATGGCTCTTGCTTAAGCATTGAGATACCTACACAGATGAATATGCTTTCTTGACCCTGTAGCAATCTGCAACGAAGGTGGCTTTCTATCTAGTAAGTACCCATATATAAATTACAAGGAGGAAATTCTACAGCTCCTGGAGACCATGCATCTTCCCAAGCAGGTTATGTTGAGATACCAAAGAGACATATCTAAAGTCTCTATGAGAAATCAAAAAGATTATAAGAAGGCAATAAGGGCAACTATACAGCCCCTAAATACCCAGGCAGTGTTCCCATTTCCTTGGAAACCATTAAACCAGTCTATACTTCCCAGGAGCATACATGGTCCTTTTTGGTACCATGGATCAAACTCAGGACCTTGCACTTGCCCAGCAGGCTCTTGTGACACCAAGCTGTCACTCTGGCTCTTAGAAAAGGAGAAATAAAAATGGGCCACTGGTGGTATTCAGATAAAAAGAAAAACTGATACTTCCTCAAAGGACATAGTGTTAGGCTTTGAAAATACTTCATGACCCTTATAAGAAGAGACAATACACTTCAAATAGTCACTTAACTTTTCACAAGGCCACAACTAGTGTCAAGCAGTTGACAGGACTACAAAACTTGCCTACTCTTTGCCTACAATACCTCTGGCAAGTACAATCTCCCTAAGTTGTTAGAACATGTACCGAGGAAGAGGATATACCCTGGGAATTTCTGATTAGATTTTAAGCACATTCTACCAGTGGGAGGGGTTTAAACAGACACTTATCCTATATGATATATTATAGGCTGGATTGGCACCTTCCCTATCCATTTAGAAAACAGTATTCAGGTAGTTATGGTGTATTCATGGTTTGGACTGCTCTAGTCCCTTCACAGTGATAATAGGCTTCCTTTTACCTTTCAAATAACTCAGGACATGGCCAAGGCTTTAGCAAACAAGTGCCATCTCCTTTCTTTATAGAGACATCAGTCTTCTAGAAAGACCCTAACGCAAGCTCTAGCAAAATTTTTCCAAGAGATATCAGAGTCCTGATTAGGGCCAATATCCCTCAGGAGAATGTGACAACACCCAACCAAAAACTTGGAATGAATCCAAGTCCACTTGAATGTTCCATAGAAGACTTTGCTGTCTTCGGATGTGGCAGTAGGTTGAGGGACCATAAGACTCTTACAGTATTTTATTAATCTAGGTCAAGTAAAACAGACTACTGAACTGTATGGGATGAGTCTTACCAGAGGTACTAGGCCTCTTTCTGGCCTGGAGAATAAGGAGACTAAGTGCTTATTAGAACTTGGGAAGAAGGGAATCTTGAAGAACAGTTAAAGCCAAAGTGCAAAGACACATCTTCCTTGCCATACTCGCTGTGTTGAAGACAGCGCAAATAGATAAACAAATTCACCTTTCTAGAACAAAGCTAGTTCCAGTTGAACTGTCTTAAGAAAAAGACCAATTGAAATAATAAAAAAGATGCTCCAATAAATGTGTGGAACTTACTGGGATTTTTCACAGGGGAAATGAAAACATCATATAGTGATGTATGTGCACCTATGTTTATAGCAGCACAATTTGTGATAGGCAAATCTTGGAAACAGCCAAAATGCCCATCACCCGAGGAATGGATGAAAAAGATGTGGTAATTTTGTACAGTGGAGTATTACTCAGTTATAAAGAATGATAAACTTCAAGCCTCTGTATTTAAGTGGATACCACTTGAAGGTATACTTGTGTAGACATGGTATAGTCTCCCTAGTGCAAAAACTCAAAAGAAATGAAAATAGAAAGGCATAACACAATTAAAAGGAAAGCAAGAATTTAAGGATTAAACAATGAAGAGAGGGCAAGGAGAAAGTCTAGGAAACATTACAGGGGCAAAGCCCTACATTTCTATGTACAAGATGGTTAAGACAATCATACTGTGAATCTCCAGCAGGTTTTTGAAACTATCAGTTAATTGAAAAGAAAGGAATCATGAAGAACAATTAAGGAAATTATCTAACTCTCACTAACTATATATTCTGATACATGTGAACTAAGCAACTGCCCTGAAGACAGCAGTGTGTAATACTAGAGTCATGCTTGGAATGTTTGTCATTCTGGTCTTCTAAATAACTTACTGCTTGTCATGTCATATCAATTACTGCTATACTGTCTCTCAAGTAAATGTTTGTTTAAAAAAAGGAAGTTAAAATAAGAGAGAAGAAAATGTCATAGGACTGCTACAGTGCTGTATATGGTTAGATTTATAAAATTTCTGTGTAAAAATATGTTTATTCCTACTTTTCAAAATTTTTAAACTTTTTTCTATTTTTTTATTCATTTCAAGTTTAATGTATCAATACTTGATGGAAAATACCTATTCCATGCTATGTCTAACATGTTTGATATTCAGACAGATAGTGAGGTTAAGCTCAACAGCCTATGTTATAGGATAATAATATCATTAAGCTTCTCTTCTGGATGGTTAACAACTTAAGTTTTCAGGCCAAAAATTAGAGAAAATGAAGGGCTGCAATGACAGCCAACATTTTGGCCCTATCCTTTCAAGGTCAGTGAGGACTTAGGACATAGGAGAACCTGTACTGTAACATCCTGTAACTAAGTTGTGTCCCATATTTACTGATCAAGGAGATTATGGGACACAGAAGACAGTGATCCACAATGTAGAGTATGCCTAAGGAGAGTCACATGTAGAGAAAACATTCTCTCAGACTTTCACAGAGAGCAAATTGGTCAAGCAATAGCCGTGACTCATCCACATGGCTGACACTCACAAAGGATCTACAAACTGAGGTACAGGGTTTCAGGATAAATCCTTAGGGGATTTGGCTCACCTTGGCAGCTACAAAAGTTAGATTTCTTGTTGTATAGGTCTTGCTTTATCTCGGTCTTAACTATCCATCAGAATAAAAACATGGTATGAAAAGTAAAGCCATATTCATATGCTGAGCTGTAAAAGGCTCAAATGAACAACTTCTGGCAATACCAGTCCTATGGTATTGCATTAAATATTGGATTATTTATCTGAATTCATGTACCTACAATATTTGAATGGCAATGTAATACCCATCTCTAACAAAACTACACAAAAAACGGGAAACAAATGAAGGACCATTTTGTATCTGTATATACAAATTAGTTAGGATAGATATATACCTCTACTTTCTCTTAATTCAGTGTAAAAACTATTTGTACCAACAGTGTTCAGACAGGATATCATGTTGCTATCATGTACTATGAATAACCACTACAAAGACAACAAATATGCAATATATTAATTATTGAAACTGTTCTACTAATCCGCTATGAAAATGTCTCATTGCTATTAGTTTTTCAATAAAATCCATTTAGAAAAAGAAAGGAAAAAATAATAATAAAAAGTAAATGTCTGAAAGACCATGGGATCTCTGCTAAGATCATGGCTCTCAGGCTTTTCATAACGTATCTGCTATCTCTTTGGCATATTTTCTGCTCCACATGAACTGTGGAAAATTGATGTGAGAAGCACATCCCCTATCTATTAGTAAAGTTAGTCTTTCATACTGAACAGAGAGCTCAACAGTCACTAAATCTTTTCTTATTGTCTTCCGACTGGTTTCTTTCTTTCAACTCAGCCAGTGTGCCCCAAGTCCCCAAAGAAAGCATATTATCTGTAGGTTGGCCCTATGGCCCCTCCCATCAGGAAGTAACTGCATAAGTAACTGATGCAGATCTGCACTCCCTCAGGACACCACCAGAATGATGGAGGCATGTATCTCTTGAAGAGAAATGAGGCAAGAAGGAAACCAAGGCTGGGGGGAATATACTAAGGAGGACCTGTTAATTACAAAAATCCCAGGACATTGGGACAGAACAGTTCCCAGAGCCATTGATGTGAACTTACAGAGAATTTAGCAGGCTTTTGATAGAATGCCCCCAGGTCTGCTGCTGTCAATAAGAGTAGGAGATATAAAAATGGGACAACTGCTGTTATGGTGTCTATGTGTCTTCTCACAGCCTTGGGTGGTCATAGCTGGGGTTTCTCAGAGGTGGGCGGAGCTACAGTGTGTTATGACTAGGTTAAATGTGTGCTACTGGATAAGAGGGGGTGTAATTATTGAATTAATAGTTGCTTTGGTATAGTTCAGCAAGATTTAGGGTGACCCACATGAGTGTGTCACCTGCCTTCAATGTAAGGAGCATAAAGGGGTCACTCTTGGTTATTTTTCCTCTTGTTATTGAGACAAAATACCTGACACCCAGAATCAGGGAAGAGAGTTTATTGAGCTCACAGTTTGTGGAGGTTTCTGTCCATACTTGGCTGGCTCAAGGCATAGTGGCATATGGCAGAAGGTAACAGCTCCAGGAGGCAGAAAATAGCAAAACAGCAAGTGTAGAAAGGGAGGAGCATCAGCAGAGAGCAAACCTCTTTCCCTCCCTTACATTGCATTCAGGCTGTCCACCCCAAAGCAGATGTGTAGCACTTACATACATAATGCCAGCATTAAATCATGAATCAGTCACAAACTCCAGAAACCCATCTGACTTCAGGAGCCCTTTAGGAGACATCTAGTAACAAACCATAACAGGGTCATCACTTTGTGTATGCTGCTTGCTTCTCCCCTTGCTGCTTGCTGCTTCACTGCTTTGCTGCCTCCTGCCTGCCATGAAGTCTTTCTCCTCTGTGAGACCACTTTGCCATGCCACCTTCCCTTGGAGCCAGCTAACTACGAACTTAAACTTCTACAAACTGTGAGCCAGATAAGTTTCTTTTCAATTTAGGTGTTGGATATTTTGTCTCAGCATGAGAAAAGTAAGGAAGACATTTGCCACTGAGTTCATTATCGTTTCCTTTCTCAGTAGATCCCCTCGCTCTTCAGGAGTACTTTGTTTCTCCTACTCTTACGTTGCCCAAACTCAAGCTGAGAAGCCTGTTTATCTTTACCTGCCTTTAGTAAATGCAAAATTTTCTATCACTTGCACTTGTCTTGACCAATTATTTGCTCTGGACAAAAGTCATCCCAAGGATTACATAGAAAATTCTCCTTGCGAATTCCAAGGAGACTTCAGCCAGGCCAAACTTTGTTATATTATCACTTCTCTTAAAATTTGTTGTCCTTTGTTGAAGGCACTAAATAAACTGGCATGAATTTGAAGCTACTTCTTTGAAAATTACACTTGGGATTCCCAATAATCTGTTTTTCTTTTGCTAATCTGTCTATTACAGAAATCCATTATACTCTAAATCTCATATCTAGAATTTATGAGAATTGAAAACTATGATTTTCTTTCATATGTGGAGAAAAGACTCACTTTTCTTTGCTGTTCCCTAAGACCTCAGATAAATATTCTACTATATTTTATTGATTTGTTTCCTAAATTGCCACATAGTTACTAGATGTTGGCTCACCAAATATCACCAACAAAACCTCCTGACAAGACAAGGCTGACTTTTTTCTTTCAAAGTGAAAGAGAACAACTCTGGGGCACTTTAGTGATAACTGGGAGAAAGAAAGGCAACACTTAATGTAACCAGAACAGGAACTTTTAATTACAGTAGATCTTTTAAGTTGAGATAGTTGTTCGAACTGATTGAAAGTGACTTCTAATCACCAATGACTTTAGTCAAAACTGCAAGGTAAGAATTTTGAAGTCATGGCCTAAACTTCTTTTCATCTCTGACTTCAAAATCCTCATTTGCATCACTTAAGTTTTCTAAAGGGTTCCTGCCCAAGAAATGGATTAATTTTTCATTACAAATATAGGAAATGCTCTACCCATTCTTCAGAAGAAAATAATGCTAAGAAAAGCAGTAGCTTTTCTTTTAGGAGTAGCTAAATATACATTACTCTATATCTCTACTGAGCAGTCACTGAATGTGGGTAGATAGGTGTGTGACAGTAATTCTTAGGAACATCGACACATTTGTGTATATTTTAATTATACAAATATGGGATTATAAACTGTGAGATCTTCATTCTCAAAGTAAGTAATCCAGTCCTAGGGGACCAAACTCACTTTTGTGGGACAGCCTATTCTCAAGAGAATTGATGAGGCCTTTTGAGAAAGACAGTCCATTCACAAGGATAATATACTTATGACCTAATAACCTCCCACTGTGCCTTGTCTCTTCTCACTTCTGCAGTATTTCAGTATATTAACATTACAGATCAAGCTTTAAGCACAAGTTGATAGGGACAATGTCCAAACAAAAGCAAAGTCAGCAGTTAAATATGAATGGAGCTAGAATTCTAAGTAGTTTGACATACTAATACAATTTTATTCACAATACATATTTTTAAACACTTTAGATGGTACTTAAGGCATTTTCCCAGGTAAAGTTTCAGAAATCCTGGTGTCACTGACAAGAATTCCCTCAGTGATGATATTTAGCCAGGTTCCTTTGTTCTCTGTATTTCTTATCCTTGTTCTATTGTTCCTAAACTGTGTTTGGGCTTGGTTCTTGACATGCTTCTCTCTGGCCTGTGAAACCAAGTTCAACATGAATGCTGCCAAGCCATATTGCCAAGAATTCTCTCATTCTATTTTCTAAACTTTCTTAGTCTTTGTTTTTTTTTTTTTTTGTTTTTGTTTTTGTTTTTTTGCAGAACCAGGGATTGAACTCATGCCCTTGAGCTTGCCAGGGAAGTGCTTATTGAGCCATCTGCCTGGCCCTTTCAGTCATTTTTGACCCACTGGCTCTGTCACCTTAATGGTAATATTCCCCATTTAGAATATGCTGTATGGAATTGAATTCAATCCTCCTATTAATTTTTAAAAACTCTTATTTTTTAAAAAACTCCATCTACTTCATTTTTTCACCTTAGTATGTATTAAGACTCATACAGTCGAAATTCAATACTGGATCCCTGAAATCCCCTAAAATTGTCTAATGCATGCCTTTGAACACTTCATAGATCTATTAGTGAGTCAGAGTCACATTCAGATTCCCTAGACATCTGCCTGCTTTAGTTCTGTAAGGACAAACTGATTCTTAGAATTGCGACTATGTTCTTGTAGCTGGATTAGATACTCAAGCTTCTTTGTTTGAAAGGTACCATTGATTTAGAAAATTGGAAAATCTCATTAGGGCCTCAAATTAGTGCTCATGGTTCTTTTGCTTCTCATTTGTAGGAAGCTCAATTAGATTGTCATTGTGTAGAGATGTCATTTATAGAGATTTTGATCATAATTTCCTTTCTTTGTTGTTAAATTTTAGTTCCTTTCCCCATGAGAAATTCTCTTCCTCCTGATTTCCTTCTTGTAAAGAACTTTCTTGATTATATGCTTCCCTCCTATGCCATTATCTCTGCTTCCTGTTCAGTTGGTGTGACTCTGCTGAGATAATACAGGGCACCAGTGGTCCTCAAAACTTCAAAATTTCTTCTAGATGACTAGGACATCTCCCTTTCTGCCCACTCCATCTTGAAATTCCTTTTAACCTTGAATCTTACCTTGGGTCTGAAATTCTTTGCTGTTTTCATTGCAAATTTCTCTCTCCTGTATAAGCTTCTGGCAGACATTTTCCCTGCCTTTCAGTTCTCTATGTTAACTGAAGCTGTTAGACACTTGTCCCATGTGGTGCTTTCAAGGAACTTGGGACTCCAAAGTCAACCACTTGAGGTTGAAAAATGCATCCATGGAATTGCATAATGGAGCCGAAGAAAATATTCTGCACAAATGTACATGGGACACTTTAAGCTACTTATGTATGGCATTGATGCGTATTCTAAAAAGACAATTCGAAGGAAAATATGAAGTTGAATCAATGCTTCTATTAATGGAAGTGATTTTCACTTGTATGAAATTCATGGACAGAATTTTAGAACACAATTTGCTCTCTGTGTCTATCTATGCATATGCTGTGTGGAACTTCAATGTTTCCCGAAGGTCATTATTTAAAGGACTTAGTAGCCAAACTGTTGTGATACTGGAAAGGGCAGAATTGTTAGCTCAGTGGTGTTGAATGAATGACATGTATATCATGATTTTTAAGACATAGGATATTAATGTATGAGTACTTTTCTCTAAACCAAAACCTTAGCATCCTGGTTTGATCAGAGCATTGGTGCTTTTCAGATAAATGGAACTTGGGTTTCAGTTTGGTACTAAGGCTTTTTTTTTTTCTTTAATATTCTTTTATTTTTTTAAAGAGTGCAAAATCGTATTAAAACAGAAAAATTGCAAGTAATACAAAATTTCACTTAACAAAATAAAATGAATTTCACAGTGCAAGAGGAAGAAATTTCTGAGTTGAGGACAAGAGAGGTAGTATGGGAAATAGATATACCTATTACATAAGCACAATAGATGGGACAACTGTACTGTGGATTTCTGCAGGTCTATGGAAAGGAGCACTTCATGCTTAATTTTTTTTTTGTATTTGTTTTAATTGCTTGTCCTTTTTATCTTCTTAATTTCTTATGTTTCTTTATTCTTTCTTCTTTCAATTTGTCATGCATAGATTTGGTAATATGAACAACTAGTTGGAGGAGGGGTGGCCAGACAGCTCAGCAGATTAAAGCACCTGCTTAGGCAGAGGCAGGGGTTGGAGGTTAGATCCTGGCCTTCCATGTCGGCCCCGCCCCCGGGATATGCTGAGACAACAAATAAGCCTGTTCGTGGTGGTGTGTGCCTGTAATCCCAGCACTTGGGAAGCTAACAAGAGCATCACCACAAGTCAGACCTGTGTAGTCTAACCCTGTAGACCCTGCACTAAATAAAAAAATAACTAGTTGGAAGACAACACTATGCATTATGACACTCAGTCTTTAAAAGGCTTGTCATCACTATCCTAAGGTTAAGACTCACACGGAAGCTGCAACACTGTGGGTGTCTGTTAAAGGGAATGTTCAGAAGGGCCACTTTCTCTTCTCTTTGTTTTTAAGCTGCTCTTTAAAAAAGAAAGCTTTGCTCTAGCACATGTTCCCCAATATGATGTTCTGCTAAGGCATAAACAGGAGACACACAGCCAGGTGAACACTGAATGGAATCACTGAAATGGGCCAAACTCACTTTTCCTCTTTCAAGTTCTTTATCTAAAATATTTTGTTCAGCAATAGAAAGCTAACAAAATATGAATAAGCTGTAACAAATTTTAAAAAGCTTTGAGACCATAGAGATAAATAAGCTTTTATGTTTTCAATATGAAAAAAGGTATTTTCATAAAATGCTAACACAAATGTTTAAAAAATTTTATGTAAAACAAGTTGGGTGAATCTGTAGCAAAACACTAACATTTTTAGTTTAATGAAAACAGCCATGTTTTTTAAAATAATCATCATTATAATAAAATGTGTATTTAACTTACTGTATAAATAAGCATATAGCTAGTAGATGCTTGAAATTGTAAAATTATAATTGATCTTATTAAAATTGAATATTCAACTTAGCATAAATTATTTAAGCAAGTTTTTTGTTTTCCTTTTTAAGGAAATGGAATGTTATTTTCACCTTAAGTAAAATGGTTGATCCAAGAGAAAGAAAGTGTGGGAGAAACCTAAATGCACATACAAAGTTTTTATAAAATTAATTTTACATTACATAGTCAAAATTGGTTAGGATTGGATGGTTGGATGGTTTATTCATAAGATTTGGTTTTTAAATCACCTTCTGCACACTGATGCAAAACTAGAGTTTAATTTTCTTTTTGTCAAAATGACAAAGTTTTCTAGAATTATTTGTTCAACTTTTTTTTTTTTTTTTTCTTTTTCTTTTTGCAGAACTGGGGATTGAACTCAGGCCCTTGTGCTTGTCAGGGAAGCGCATATTTCACTGAGCCATCTCCTCGGCCCTCAACTCTTAATAAGAACATAAAAGTTTTAATTTACTTTCTGAGTACTATACCTAGAGGTAACATTTTGTGTCTCACCAGACTCACTCCCTGGTTAATGATGATAATATATGCCTTAGTATATTTTCTGCTGCTGTAAGAGAATACTAAAAATGTAACTTATTAATAACAGAAGTTCATTTGGCTCATGGTTCTGGAAGCTAAATAGTCCAAAGTCGTGATGGTAGAGTCTTTGTGCTGTGTTATCATATGTTGGAAGCTCAAGGAAAGATTTATCTAAGGTAGAGACAGTAAGAGGCACAACTCTTAGGAAACCTACACCTGTAGAAACTGCCAACTGCAAACACAACAACAGTAAGATGGTGTATTTTTGTTTTTAAACTGGAGACTGAACTCAAACATTCAAAGATTTTTATTTTGAATATATATTTTAAACTGATACATAGTAATTAGACTATAATTACTAATATCCTATTATACTATATTTATGGGGTACATGCAACATGTTAATGCACACATCTTATGTAACAATCACATAAAGATAACTGTCATACCTATCAACTCAGACAACATTTTTTTTTATATTTGAAAGATTTAAAATCCTTTTTATAGTTACAGTGAAATATTCAATTACTTGTTGCAAACCACAGTTGCATTATCATGCTATGGAATATTAGAAATCATTTTCTCATACAGTTACTCCCCTGTGCCCATTAACTATTCCTTCTTGCCTTCTCTCCCTCACTCCTTCCACCCCTCTTTCCCTCCCTCCCAGCACTCTTTCCAAGTTTTGATGGCTACAGTTCTGTTCTCTACTCTCCAAGACCTAAAACTTTAGCTTCCACATATAAGTGAGAACATGAAGTATTTATCTTTCTGTACCTGACTTAATTCACTTAAGTCCTTCAGTTCCAACCATGGTGCTGCAAATTTAAAAAATCTTATGAAAAGAAAATGCATCCCATCGGAAGAGTGGCATTAGTGTTCTATATATTAACACTATGAGCTACAAGAAACAGCAGAATGTCCTCCAACTTCTATAAGAAAATTATGTCCAACCTGAAAATTTGTATTCAGCTCAAGGAAACTGTGAGAGATAACACAAAAGACATTTCAGTTAACAAAGCTCACAGAAGAATGAAATCCCATATACTTCCTCTCAGAGACCTTCTGGAGAATGTGGTACAGAAAATAAGGAGATATATAGGAAGAATACAGCATAATATAAAGGTAGATTTATAGAAAAACTAATCATTCTAAACATAGCCTGGATCATACTACATTTCAGATAACAGAGTGAGCTTCCATCCCCAAAATGAGGAAGTATAAACTTAGTTTAAATCAGGCATGAATAAGTGATTCCAATACTAACATTGTGATTACTGATTTGGCCAAGCACTCTGATACAACTGTATTTGATTAGTGGAAGAAGTGGACTAGGAATGCATTTGAAGGGTAGAGCAAGTTACTGCATAAGGAAACATAAGCCAAATCCTCATTTTCTATAGGACAATTGATTGAATCGAAGTTACAAGAACTGTCATGGATCCATAAAACTACTATTGTGGGAGAAGGCAATCTGAATTCTTATGGGCCAGGTAAAATCACTGAAATAAACAAAGAAAGTGATATTTAGGTGGTTGGGAAAATCAAACTTCTCAGTAGAGAAATTATCTTTGTTTTCCTTAATATTGGTTTCTGAAACAACAGGCATCTCTTAGCCAGCCTCAGTTCCAGCTGAGAAGCTGGCACCCCAGGTGATGTTGGGGTTGAAGTTTTTCCTTTTTCTTTCTTTTTTTTGGGGGGGTGGGTAGAACCAGGGATTGAACTCAGGCCCTTGCACTTGCCAGGGAAGTGTTTCTTCCACTGAGCTATCTCTCTGGCCCATTGGTGGGGTCTCTGTAGTAGTCATAAATGCAGGTCTCAGTGCTTGTCTGCAGTCTGACGTCACACTTCTCACAGACACTCTGTGGTCATTGCCGTAGCAAGCTGGACAATGAATGAAGGACCAGTTGTATCTGCTGTCCTCCAGACACAGGCTGGAATCCAGAAACAGTAGTGGGTAGGAAATTCCTATAGAGGACTGGCAAGGCACACTTATCGGTCCTCTACAGGAGCCCCTCCATGCGTTTCCCTTTCCCTGTACTGTTGGGTACAGTAATCCAGTCGTGTCCTGGCTCCTTCATGCAATAATTGCATGTGTGCTACTCAGAACAACTTTTAGGAGTATAGCTGTGCTCAAACCACTTATTATACTGCAAAAAAGGGAAGGCCAAATGGGCACTGATGTCCATACACTGATTCATCTTGCTGCCCTGTATGCACTCAAAAATGCTGGAACTCTCTTTGCATATTGTACACAAGGCACATGGCTTCTGGCATTGCTTGGAAATGTGTTCTGCAGGCTTTTCACAGATGCTGCCACTGAGTGGTTCAACACAGAATGCAGTCTTCAATCTCTGAACACTGGGTTATGACAGGATTCCACAGAACCCAGTATCACTGGGCTCAGATGGTATCCACTGCAGTATGCTATTTGTAAATGGAGAATGATCTTCCCAGGACCAGTGGGAAACACTGATCCTCCAAAGGACAACCCATGGAGTTGAAATGAGTTTGGATATGTTCTGCGGTGACTGTATTATTTTAAGCTGCTTAAGAATGAACTCTACTTTTGCCATGGTTGTGAGGGAAGCCAAAAGGGAACTATGATTAAGGCAGGACAATGAAGCATCATCATGATTCTGCTTGGCAGTCATGATTTTCAATCATGAGTTTCTAACCAAATGCCAGCCTATGCTACAAATGTCTTCACTTAAGGCAATACACTCCTCTTCCTGAGTATCCCACTAGCAGTTCTGGGCCAGGACATAGCTCCTGCAG
This sequence comes from Ctenomys sociabilis, assembly GCA_004027165.1. Taxonomy (NCBI): domain Eukaryota; kingdom Metazoa; phylum Chordata; class Mammalia; order Rodentia; family Ctenomyidae; genus Ctenomys; species Ctenomys sociabilis. Next base: position 23,963 of record PVKA01017967.1, on the reverse strand, counting down.
CTGGTCTTCTTGTTGCAGTCATCCACGGGGTTATGCTTGGAGAAATTCTCAAACTTGGAAATAGAGATCCCATCTTCTGTGTGGTTGTGGTTCCTGAGAACACGATGGTCACTATAGCAGGGGCAGTCACTCATGTCGGCTGTGCAGCTGTCACAATCTGTGTTCTGGTCACACCTGTCATGCTCAAGAGTTATTTTGGTAAAACACTTTGATTTCAACTTTTTGGCTTGTTCTTTGGTTGCCTACTCCCAGAAGACACACTGAGATATTGTACCCTCCCATACACACTAGATACCAGGTCCTACACGGGCAGCTTCACTCTGCTATGCTTCACGTCACTCCAAGGTGAACATCAAGATACCACTGAGGAGGAAATTGTTGAATGAACCAAAGGCACACATGACACTACTATGTAAGATGGTACAAATGGGCTAATCTGTTGACATTACATGGAGATCTGGTCTGGGATGCGCTGGCCAACAGTCGCAAGCAATGTCATAAACTACAAATCTGAAGAAGAACACTTGGCACCATGGCTCATGGGTATGTCATTGTGTGTATTTCCTCCAAACACCAGTGCGGTTCCACTCATTATCACAGCTGTGAGCAAGTAACGGAAAGCTTGGCTGTCTTTAAGAACAGTCCACATCTGGGCATCCGCATCATACCTGTAGAGTCCTCAATAAGCCCATCTCATTTATACCTGCTGAAAGACCAGTAACCACCATGAACATAAAGGGCCTTGGTTTTATGATTGTAAACACTGCTGTGGCCACAGCTCCCTTGTGCATGGGCACCCCGAGAGTGTAACACATGCCAAGTGTTCCTACCCAAGTCACATTCTCGCACACTGTTTAAATAGCTATACAGAGGGCAGTGACCAAACATGAGCAGCATGACCACTCAGCCAGGTTGCAGTGTAACAGTGTGTGCTGAGTGTCCAGCTATTGCACACCTCCCTAATTGCCTTTGGGGTCAAAATTACCCATGATTTGTTATGAACAGGAGACACTCTCAACTCACTGGTCACATTCCTTGTTGAATCAATTTTTCCTCCCAACATGTAAAATTTAGCCTTATATAATGCTAAGGAATGACCCATGTCTCCCAACCACATTATGCACAGTACAGGTTAGTGGAAGACACTCTGTAGACACAAGGCCATACCCTAGAAGCACATTGTAATCTGAGTTGTTCAACATGTATCCTCCAACAGTCCACATTTTTGTTTCCATTGACCACAGCTTTATGAGATGCTCTGGCAAGCTTCCCATCAGAATGTTCGTGGAGGGTCTAGAATGACTGGTTAGCAGGCACAGGAATTGAACATACAGGACCCTGCCACGCAGACACGCAGAAGCATCCTCGGACACTGGAGCTGCAGATGCCTCGCTGAGGAAAGCCACAGTTGTCTGCACAGTAAGGCACCTCACTCGATGCACCTCTCCAGTTTTCAGACCATTCACATTCAACGGTCTCACTGCCACTACTGAACTTGCATTCTCTTGGCCTGAGCAACTTTACACACATGTATCAAAACTGTCAGTGACATTAAATCCAGTCAAATTATAAAAGGCATCGCTAAAAATCTGCAGCAGGGCATAACCTGATTTGGGGATGACCTCGGCGACCGTGGCATTCTTCTCTCTCCTAGGCACAAGGAGACCATAGAAGGAGGTAATCAGTTCCACATAAACAGAGTTGCCTTTGTAAACATATAAATTGTCCCAAATACGCTCCATAGCGAAATGATTGCAATGAAGTCTCATTATGCTTCGTGGCCATCTTTCAATGAGCCATGTGCATTTCGCATTATGCTTATAATTTTCAGGTCCATCAGTTAGAAACCCAGAAGGCCCAGTCAGTCAGAAGCATCCACCGCAGTACTGGCACCAGCTACCCACCCAGCCTCCGGGGCACACGCACCAGACAAGCCAGGGTTTCAGCTCCTACCATTGACACAGGGCTATGCACATCTCTTGGCCTTGGGCTGGGCCAAGAGCCAAGAGGCAGCAGCAGATGCAGGAGACTTGGAGAGAACAACCTCTGCTGGGGCAGATGCAGCCCCGCCCCTAGCTTCGGCCCCCGCCAGGTCACGGCCGTGTCTGGTACTGTCCGGTACCGCCTGCCCTTTCTGCCCCTGGGCATGGCAGTATTCTCCATCCTTCTGGGCCTGGCATCAATCATCTTCCCAGAGCTGAGCAATTGCGCAGCTCCCAGAAACAACCAGGGGGGCCCTTCCTCTAGGTCAGGTTGGGGCAGGGTGGGCTGTGCAGATCAATGGTGGCCCCCTGCAGTCCATCCTAAGCCCTTCTCATCTTCCCTGAATGACAGCCTTATCTTCTTACTAATTCACTCAATTGTCCAGGCTGCATTGGAATTTGTGATTCCCATCCTTTGCCCTAACTGTAATCCTGCTAGGATTAAACCAAGCACCACATCACTTGGGTTATCCAGCATTCTTAAAGGGGGAGTGCTCCATACCTAACTACTACTTCTAATACCTTTTAAGTTTTTTGTTTGTTTGTTTGTTTTGTCTTTCACTTGTCAGTAAGGTGCTTATGCCACTGAGCTATCTCCCCAGCACATCCCCACCACACCTCCCATCCCTACCCCACACACCCAACTACTTCTTAAAGGTCCTATATAATGGCAATAAAATTTCAGTCAGAATTTTGCAGGGGACATTTCATTCCAAAAAGAGTCCTCAGTAACTTATAAAAAGTGAGTTATGCTTTTTTTTTTTTTTCTTTTGTGATACTAAGGATTGAACTCAGAGCCTTGTGCTTGCTAGGTAGGCCCGTATGCTGCTGAGCTATTCCCCCAGCCCCCAGTTTATACTTTTGAAAAAGCTACAGTTCATCTTTTCAAATCAAATTATCTACTTTATTGTCACATTTTTAATTATTTTGGCTAAATAGGTTGTTGCATTGTTTCTCAGTAATCCATGGTTCTATTTAACCAAGTTGTTGAAATGGTTGGACATCCTAGATGACTTTTGGTACTTTGACTTTATAAAAATAAAATCCAAAATGATATCTTGATTTCAAATTAAATGGAAAATCTCAGGAAATTAGTTCTTTTACTTTGCTGAAAGAAATTTTAAAAACAGCTATTTGATATTATTAATAACATGAACATTGTTGTCAAAGAGAAAGTGCTGCTTAATCAAACTTCTATTTTATTTGTACTGTAAAGTGTTATTAAATTATATGTTTCAAAAATTGAATGTTAATGTCTTCAATGTCCATAATGTACTGTACTCTGAAGGCTCTAACAGACAAAAATGTACTGTTCTCAGTAGCAATTACAGTGATCTTAAAATGACACAATGAGCAACCAAAGTTTCTTGTCAGCAGCATTAATCTTTTAATGAATTCTCATAAGATGCTTAATCAAAGCATTTTGAGATTTTGGCATCTGCAGATAGTTTTTGTTTGTCTGTTTCATATTCATACCACCCTGAGAGCTGTTGCAGTCAGACATGGGCCAGAGGGCTTGTACATGTGCTGCTTTTTTGTTCTGTGTTTTGTTTCATTTTGTTTTGTTAAGACAGAGTCTCACTTTATTTCTCTGGCTGGGTTCAAAATTTTAATCTTTATTTCTTAAAATCCCACGTAACTGGGATTACAGATGTCATTATAATAGCGTGTTTTTAATAATTAGTGATTAAAATGTAATAAATACATGCTAAGTGGGTACTGTGTGATAGTTCAGTACCTGTGTGTATCGTGTGCTGATCTTACCAGGATGCTGGTTTTTGAGCTGCTTGAAGGATAAGTAAAGCATATTTCTAAAAGTGTCTTGGTAGTGCCAGAAGGAATGACCTTAGGAGCTGTATCTGGTCCCTGAGCCTTCCCTGGGCCGGTGACACTGAAAGTATGGCATATTAGTGTGTGTGTGTGTGTGTGTGTGTGTGTGTGTGTGTGTGTGTGTGTGTGTTCAGATAAAACATGTTAATGTGCAGGGGTTTTGTCCCAGCCCTCAGTATTCAAGTTTAATTGCCCTGTTGGCACTTGGCCATAAATAAGTGGGCTCTGGGGTGCGCTCTGGCACTTGGTCTCTAAAACTTTCACTTCACCGCATCAGTCACTCTTCCCATCCACTCTAGGAAGTAAACAGCTTTGCTGTCCCATACCCTTGCACTAGGGTGTTTCTGCTTTTGCCAGCTCACAGTGAACTAGAACTTTGGAAGCCACACGCCAAAGGTATCTCTCCTCTAAACTCGAACCTACCCAGTACTTTTTCCTAGCAATGAGAAGCTGAACAATACAGTAGAACATAAATTAGTGCATCCATTAAGAAAATGGTGTGAAAGTATCTCAAAAATTAAAAATACAGGCTTTACGTGTAGTGATGGCGAGTGGGAAATCTTTGGTGTGCGAGCAAGAAGGCCGGGGAAGACTGAAGCGAGCATCATGGCTTGGAAGAGGAAAGCCAGGGCGCGCACAGAGGCAGGCAGTGAGGTGTGGTGCAGCTGGCCTCAGCGTGGTGGCTGTAGCAGCATCAGGTGCGTAGGTAGCTGGTACAATGGCAGAGGCACATTTGTCAATGGAGAACCTGAAGACTTTAGTATGGTACTTCAAATAGGAGATCACCGATATACAACGCTGACGGAGGCATGAGTTTCGAACAGAACCCCCAACATGCCTGGTTCCCAGATCCTGGAAAAGTTTGTGAAGTACAACACCATGTGTGACATGCACCGAGCACAGCCGGGCATGCTCTGTGCTGCTGGTGGTGGAGCGCTTGCTCAGTGCACGTGGGAGGCGGGGCGGAGCAGCCAGCCCAGCATGCCCTGAATTCTAGGAAGAGCCAAGCAGCAGGTTCACATCCCGAGACTGTCCCATGCACTGAGTGAAGATGAGCCAAATTGGAGGGCCCAGTTTTGTGAATGTTTCAGTGCGTGGTAGGCAAGGATGCAGAATTCATGCAGAAGATCCTGTAGTCAGGGGAAGCGACACAACTGTGTCTACCCAAGGACAGCACAGCAGTCTCACAGCCTGAATATCTGTCGTGGCTGTTAGTGACAGGCTTAACAGGTGTGTTTTCCTTTGAAGGAATCCAAAGATTCCTGGACACAGTCGGCACTTCCACCTAACCTGCCATCCATAAACTTGGAAATAATGAATTCCTCGTTCAACAGTGTTATGGTTTGTGCATATTTGTTCCCCTGAACCTTCATGAAGTCACTGAGGCACAGTTCTACAGTTTGTGATTAATTCATGATCCAAGGCTGGGCTTACTGGTCTCAATACTGCTGGGATTAAAGGTGTGAGTGCTACACCCACCCTGGGTCAGATGGCCCAAATGTAACGAAAGAGACACAGAGAGACGGACTTGTTCTCTGTAGCCATTGTTGCTGTCACTTGTCCATTCTGCTCTTGCTGTTTTACCTTTTTTGCTGCCATGAACTGTTGCCTTCTGTCATTTGCCACTTTGCCTTGGAGCCAGCTATGTATGGACTGAAACCTCCATTAACTGTGAGCTAAACAAGCCTTTCCTTTCTTCATTTTGGGTGTCAGGTATTTGTCCCAACAGTGAGAGAAGAGTGACTGAGACAGACAGGGTGGTACACTGCCACACTATCAAGAAGCCACGTGGGCCCACCTGGAGTAGCATTTGAGAGGACACTGACTGGGCCATAGAGGAGCAATCAAGTTCCCCCACATTCTCCCCTAATTTGACACCTGTAGATTTTTATATGTGGAAAACCCTACAGGGTGCCATGAATCACAGGAAACCACTGTGCTGATGGTGCTTAGGGAAGAGATTGAAAATGCATGTGCAGCAATCTGGATGGACACTCTGGCCACAGTCACTCAGGCAGCAGTACGCTCTTAGACATGTCTGGAAGCTGGTGGGCACCACTCTGAACTTTTAGTGTTAAGCTAGGTGTGATGGTGCACTCCCGCAATCAATCCTAGCACATGGGAGGCTAAGGCAGGAAGACTGCTGCATGTTCAAGACCAGCCTGGGCTACAAAGGTGAGTTCAAGGTCAGACTAAACTGCATAGTAAGACCCTGTCTCAAAAAGACAAATATAAATAAATTTAAGACTAAAATATTTACAAATTTTTCTTTTCTGGACATATACATTCTTTTTTTATTTTATTTTATTTTATTTTACTTTATTTTGTTGAACTACAAATGTCAATCATACAGTTTCAAGACACCTTAACAATATAGATTCAATAAATTAATACATTGCAAACTGCTTTCATAATGTTTTGGTATTGTACAAGGTGCATACATGATATTATATTTACAGATATTATTTTAGCAGATATCTCTTATCAGTGAATTAAGAGTGTAGCTGCTTACTTATCTTATTTTTTATACCTGAATTATAGCAAAAATTCCATAATTATTTTCCTAGTGGATGACCATAGTACTAGAAGCCGACATAATATCCTGTCCAACCACCATTAGTGCAGATCTTGCCTCTCATAGAATTATGTAGAAGCACAGCATTATCTATCCCAACTGTACTGTCTATACACACACATCATGATTTTTTCTTTCTACACCCCTTCCTTTGTCAACATCTGTCAAAGGTGGGCACTCCATTATCATTCAACTAACTTAGGTACTTGAACTCGACACCACAATCCAACACAGTCAGCATTCTGCAACCATAGGGAGTTATTCAAAGAAATTGTCGACCATAGTCATTTACAGCTCAGCTTTATATTATGGCCCCACGATGTATACTTCATTTTTATACTTTTCTGCTGGATGGTTAAGACCTAGGTTGAAAAATATGTGGTATTTCTATATAATGGAGTATTACTCAGCTATTAAGAATGATAAGTTCGAAGCATTTATACTGAAGTGTATGCCACTTGAACATATACTCATAAGTGAAACAAACCAGACACGCATGTGTAAATATCATATAGTCTCCCTAGTATAACAAGCGAAAAGCAGAAATACGAAAGGAAACGTACAACAAGTAAAATCAATTGAGTCAGATAAGGCAAAGTGAATGGCATATGCTGCAGGATACTAATCAGCTTTTCTTCTGGATGGTTAACAACCTAAGATCCCAAGTCAGAGTTGGAGAAATAGAAGAGCCACAAGGCCAGCCAACATTTTGGCCCTAGTCTTTCAAGGTCAGCGAAGACTCAGGACATAGGAGAACCTGTACTGCAACATCATGAGACTCAGGTGAGCTCCAAATTTTCTGAACAAGGAGATTATGGAGCCACACAGGAAAGAGATTGAAGTTCTAAAGTGTGCCTGGGGAGAGTCACATGAAGAGAAAACTTTCTCTCAAGCTCTCACAGAGAGCAAATTGGTCAAGCATTGGCCGTGACTCATCCACATGGATGACACTGACAAAGGAACTACAGAATAATGTACAGGACTACAAGATAAACCCTGAGAGGACTTTACTGACCACATGGGAAATATAAAGTTCATGTGTTGGTACTGACATATACATTCTTGGACTCTGTATTTATACATAATGTGCATTATATAGTGTATGTACATAAATCATGTATGTATAGCATATATCAGTACACTTACAGTATGTAAGACTGTATATTGCATATTCTGTATTATACAGAATGCATATAAATGCAAAAAATTATTGAAACAGATATCATGTTCGCCTTTCAGGGGCATAAAATGAGTGAACTTGAGTATATCATTAAAATTCCATTGTAAATAATTAAAAATATAGCTACTGTATGACCCAGCAAATTGCTATTGAATGAATTCAATGTCTCTGAGAATATCTGCACTCCCATGTCATTGTCAGACTGCTCACATGAGCAAGAAAGGAAAAAAGTCTAAATGTCCCTCAACTGATGAACACATTTTAAATATTATGTCTATATGTAATGAACTATCATTACATCATGAAAAAGAATAACATCTTGACATTCCCAGCAACGTGGATGGATGGAACAGAAAGTCATTAAATCTAAGGAAATCAGACCTGGAAAGGAAAACAGAGATTTGTTCTGTGAAGGCACAAAATTTCAGTTAGAAGTGTTTATCCGAGAGATCTACTTGGCAACTTGTTGAGTACAGCTATTAAAGTACTATATATTTGAAAATTATTGAGAGTAATTTTGCAATGATTTCAGTAACAAAAAGTGGTATGACAAGTAATGTATATGTAAATTAACATGATTTTGTTATTAAACAGTGTACACATTTCAGAATATCAGTTGTACAACAGACAGCTTGCCATTCTTACTGGTTAATTAAAATAAAACAAACACAATTACTGTCATAGAATTAATTTAAAATACGGAATATGAGGGATGGCAAGATAGCTCAGGAGACCAAGCTCCTGCATAGGCAGTCTCAGGGACTGGGGTTCAATTCTGGCACCACATCCCCCGCCAGCCCCACCCCTGGGTGCACTGAGTCCTGTGATGGAGACTGGGAGTGGTAGTGCATTCCTCTAATCCCAATGCTGGGAAGGTTGAAAACAAGAGGATCACTATGACTTCAAGCTGCATAGTGAGACTCTGTACAAAATAATAATAATAATGATAATAGGAATAATAATAGGAATATAAATGTAAAAATCAAAATAGAAAAATAATAAAGTGTTAGCTACAAAGACTGAAAGATAATATGAGCAAATTATCAAAATACATTATTATAAGGTACTATCTTGTGAAGGACTTATTCTTCATATATGGGGATATCCTTCATTCAAGATAATATTTTAATGTTAATTTTGCCCTAGTATTGTATTAATTGTTGGAGTTTATAAATATTTACTTCTAGTCACATTCTCTAAGTCTTTAAATAGTATGAAACACAATGTTTCCTTTTATACAAGAATAAAATTGAATTTATGTGAATAAAGTACTATGTACAGCTTAGGAACCAAGGATATAATCATACATACTATTAATATTAAGGAAAAAAAGATAATGTGCACTTTTCTGGGAATCAAGCTCTTTCTGTTGAGATGCATCAAAGAAAATTTGATGGGATATACTCAGACTTTATTCAAGTATTTTGAAAAGAATTGAACTCAAATCCAAATATAAAGGGGCAACTGAGGGTTTATAAAGAATGATCTAGGATAAATAGCCACTTAAGTGAAAATTACAAAAACGAATTTGGCAAGTATAAAATATAATTCTTGATGAACTAGTTTGGCAAAATTTTGGCTTCATGGAGTTGATCACGTCAAATTGTCAAATCAAGAACAAGGCCTTATCAAGAAGAGAGTTTATAGACAACTAAAAAGTTGTCCAAAACTGGGGGGCCATAGCGACCCCTCTGATCCCTCCATCTTAGTTACTTGCTTACTGCTGCCACAAAAGGCCTGGTCTTCACAAGTTCCATGAGGAGAGGTTTATTTTTAGCTCACAGTTTGTAGAGGTTTCAGTCCACCGCTGGATGTCTCCAAGGCTGGCAGAAAGGAGGAGGCCTATTCCTGCCTTAGCAGCTGGAAGCAGAAAAGGAGCCAGGGAAGAGACAGCTACATGAACGCTCCTTCTGGGTCACACTCAGAACTGACCCACTGCTCCTCACCAGGCTTCACCTCCCCACACCACAGCCCTCTACGGACGTATCAGTGGACTGAGCTAGCATCACACTGCTGTGCTCCTCTCACCTCCTCCAACCCCACCTATGAGTGTGTATGACTTTGGGGCTGTCTAGAGATAAACCGTGAGACTCTCCCTCTTCTTGCTCAAGGGAAGAGCAGCATCTCTATGTTCAAACACCCTAAGTCGGTTTCTCATTCAGTTATCCTTGGTTTACTCAGGATTGGTGGAGCCACCTATTGGGAATTGGTGACAGTGGAAGACACTGCTCTGTAGTAGCCATCAGACACTTAATGAGATGAACTCCCAGAAGAATTAAAGGAAGTATTAATAATTGGATCACCCTAAGAGTTCAGTTCATTCTAAAGGACTACTTATAAAGATGTCTAGATGCTGAAATAAAATGACTTTTAGATCATGAGGTGAAAAAGTTGAGGTTATTTTACAATTTTTTCAATCTAAGTTTGTGTACTTTTTATGCTGGCATATACATTAGAAGGATTTTAGCAAGATTATTAATGGTCATAATTATTTCCTGGAACAGAACATAAAATGCAGGAATATTGGTGAACTCCCTGAGTAGTTCACCTTACAGAATTTCAAGGTGTGAAGGAACATATAACAATATGATAAAGTCTATATACAACAAACCCACACCTAGTAGTGAATGGGAAGAGAAGTAATGTTTCCTTTAAGATCTGACCAAAGCATGGGTGCCCACACTGAGCACTCTTGTTCTTTCTGTTGAGATGCATCAAAGAAATTTGATGGAGGTCCTAACAGACCATTAGTGAAGAAACAAAGAAACAAACAAAAAGTCTTACAAATGACAATGATTCTATAAATACAAAAACCTAAAAGATTTCATCGATCAACTGTTAGACCTGATAAATGAATTCACTAAAGTTTGCCAGAAAAAGGCGATGCAAAGGAAGGACCATTCTGTATTTGCATAAACAACACAGTTAGGATAAATATGCAGCACTTTCATGTAATTCTATGAGAAGAAAAGTTTGCACTAACAGTGTTTGGACAGGATATCCTGTCTTCTTCTTGTACTATAACCACTAGGAAGATAACAATGTAAAAAGTATTAATTATTGAAATGGTACTATAATTCAGCTTTAAAAAAAGATAGGTACACAGCTACATTCTCTTAATTCATTGATTAGAGGCATCTGTTCTAATAGTGTTTGTAAACAGAATATCATGTATGCACCTTGTACAATAAAGAGCCACTACAAAATCAATATGCATTGTATTCATTATTGAATCTGTTCTACTAATTTGATTTGAAACTGTCTCATTGCTATTTGTTCTTCAATAAAATTATGAAAAAAATAAAGTTGCCGGATGAAATAAATCTACTTTGAAAAAAATCAGTATCGTTTTTATACACCTAATTTGAATTTTCTGAGAACACATTCATTGCTGAAAGCACCAGCAGTCACATGAAAGCCACGATTGAGGGGTAAGTGTCGCTGAGGAAGCGAAAGTCTTCTGTGACGGACTATGCAAAGAGCTGATGAAAGGGAGTGTAATTAGTTTCCATAGAATATCTTCTGAAAAAAAATCTGCAAACTGACATTCTTACCAATATTTTGTGAACGTTATTTCTTGTCCTCATTAATGTTGATAATAGATTTTCTTGCATTACTGAAACAACCATAGCGAAAACAAACTGAAATTATACATAAGATTAAATCTTTTTTTTTTTTGAGACAGGGTCTCACTTTGCAGTTCAGGCTGGCCTTAAGCTCACTTTGTAGCTAGGGCTGGTCTCCAACTCACAACAATCCTCCTGCCTCAGCCTCCCAAGTGCTGGGATTACAGGCATGTACCACCACGCCCGGCTTTAAGATTAAATCTTAATTTTTTTCAGTTAACATTCTACTTGGTACTTAGGAACCTCACATTGCTTTTCCCTTTTATATACATTACAATATAATGTTGAATTATGAAATCATGATTGTAATTCACATTGCTTCTTACCAATTTGTAGAATTCTGTGCAACACAAACTTTAGTTTGCTGCTGTCGTTATTGTGCTCATTCTTTTGGCTTCAACCCTTATCTTGTGACTGCAAGTCATATTTTGTGTGTATAAAAATATTTATATTGTGCTTCATTATTTATTGTTTCCTTACACACATATTTATTGTTCATCTCTATTTTGTAATTTAATTTTATGTCTTGTGTTTTAAGTTTATCTTTCCATTTAACTTTTATTTCAACTAGGAGTATTGAAATTGCCATGTGATAAAGATTAGGATTTATCTTTCAGATAGAGTTTACTGTGCCAGTGTTGGTCAGTAAAATTCTACTCAACTTATTTCTTAACTGGTAAAAATTTTCCTTTATTTCTCATAATTACTAGCATTTATTTCTTTGTTTTTTCCTTTGGAATAGCAATAAGAATTTACATGGTTTACCTATTATATATGACCTTAAATTCCTTCCAGTATAATCTTTTTTTTTTTTCAGTACCAGGGATTAAACTCAGGACTGTGCACTTGCCAGACAGGCACTTATTGTACTGAGCTATCTCTCCAGTCCCTTTCCAGTATAATTTTATTCTCTATCTTCATTCTGCATTTAGAAATTTTTTCCACTCTATTTTCTTGGCTGTATTTTTTTTAACAAACACCAGCTTATTCAATTCTATGTCGGACTGTTTTTTGTTCCAAAATCATTTATTGTAGTACTGAAGGTTTCTTTTTTAATGTATTCTCATTTATCAAGGGAGATTTTACTGTTTTTGCTTTAAGATCCTAACCCTTTTAGTTTTTCTGGGTCATTGGAAAATCCCCAGTCTAAGTACTCTTCTCCTCTTTCTGATAACCTCGTCTCTTCAAATCATTGTTACAAATAGGAGTCATGAGTATTGTTTTTCAGGATCATTATTAAAAGCAATTAGCTCTCTAATATCTTCAAATGCCTTTATCATCATTCTTTTTTATTTATTGTTTATCATCATTCTAAAGGGGTGTTTTTGTTTGTTTCTTCTTTTTTCACTTTGTGAAGTGAGCAGTATAATTGATTCCCTCTTTTGGCTTGTGAGGAAGATTCTTGCTGCTCCTCCCTCAAAGTCTCCCCTGCTACCAGAACAAGCTTTTCTCCAACTAGAAGTCAGAGATCACATATCACCTTATTTTCCTCTCTTCTCTGGCCAAGCATCCTAACAAGACATATTTCAGTTCCTCATTAAGATTCAAAAGTCAGAGAGCAGTGATGAGCAGAGTCTTTCCTCCAGGAATCCGCAAGCTGATTATTTCATGTCTTCAATGGAGAAATAAGGTATTTCCCTCTCTGAAAGTCCCAATATATTGGAGTTGTGCTATCCATGACGGATTGCACCATGCCCCAGACTCCAAGGGAGGAAGGCCTGACCTCATGTTGCTGTGAATGTGAGCTTGTGTGAACATAGCTTCTGCAATTGTATTCATCTTGCAGAGCTTTCGAAAGATGGAGGTTTGCAGCAGAAGCACGACCAAATGAAGAAGGAAGCATCAAAGCTGCTAAAAATTTCTTCAATTCTTCTGTTTCACTCTTGCCTTATTTCCTTTACTTTTACCCACTTTACACTTTTCAATATATGAGTAATATGTGCATATGCTGCCTCTATGTATACAGTCCATCTTAATTGTTTTTGTCTTGAAAGCAGTAATGGAAACTTTTGAGTCATACAGTTTATTCTGTTTCTATGACCAAAATACCATAGTAATAACTATACAATTAAAATATTGCCAAATTGTTGTAGTCTGCAAATGTTAAATGCATAGCACATGAGATTTGTACCTTACTTAAAACGAAAGTATTATTTTAAGCACTATTTTAAAGATGATATTTTTAATCCACTATAATTTGTTCACCTATTCTGTGTCACACCAAATCACCTCTGTTGAAAAATGTGGACTTTCTGTAAGTAGGCAGGTAAAGGACATGCAACACATTCACGTATGTGACTTTAGTAATACTCCATTTTTACTTTTTTATCCGTAGGCTTGAATTTTCTTCCTATTGTGGTAGCTAGTCATCATAAAGATTTTTTTTAAGTACCAAGACTTGGGCTAATACTTCAGCAGCCTCAAAATTCAAATAGTTTCATATTACACATTATAATGGAGTTTCCATGTAGAATATAGACAATGATACTAAACAAGAGTTTTTTTTTTTTTCTTTTTTTGCCCATGGTTCTCTCTTTTTTTTTTCCTGAATTTTAGGTAAGTGTCTACAGGGTGTTCAGAGTCTCACTAGTAGATGTGCCTGTTTACAGACTTCTGAGAGCTGGGAAAACAGGCTTGCCCCACCAGGCCCAGTCTCAATTGCAGTCTGAGCATGCCTCGGTGGCAGGGCCGGCACAGCAGGCCCAGGGATCAAACTCCAAGCCCTTGTGTCTGCCTAAGCAGGTGCTTTAATCTATTGAGCCTTTTGGCCAGTTTTGCCCATGGTTCTATCAAAATATTTGTATACATGAATAACAGAAACACAGAATAGGGGGGACCAGGGAGAGAGCTCAGTGGAATAAGCACTTCACTGGCAAGAGCAAGGGCCTGAGTTCAATTCCTGATTCCACCAAAAAGAAAGAAACACAGAATATTAGTTGCAGAATGAACCATTCATATCATTTAATATAATTGTCTAGGAAAATGTTTTCTATAAATGAAACAGGTCTATTATTTGGAAAGGGTAATTGAAGACACAAAAATAATTTATTGCTTAATACTGAAGCATTTTATTTTTGATCGTATGAAATGCAATATAAAACCCCGTTCTTAGTTTGGACTAATTCTTCATGTGACTATATTCATAAATATTACTTCCATCTTCTGATCCATTAGTATCCTGGAACCCAGAAGTCTTTAGTTCCATATTTTATTCCTTCTAGCAAATAAGAGAAGAAACCATATATATTTACAAGTTAAATCTACCTGGTACTAGTAAATTCTGTATATTTGGTTTTGATATATTTAATTACATGTGTTTATATTTTAGCATATGTATGGATTCGTATATATTATCTATCTACCAACCCATCCATTCATCCATCTATCTATCCATCCATTCTTGCACCTATTCTTACTGGTTCATTTGTTTTGGTTGTAAAGATAAATATTAGACAATATTTGGCTGTACTGAGCACATTCCATATGTAAATCTTAAAAGATACATTTTATGCTTTATGTCCAAATACATAAAACAAAAAGAAACTTTCCTTAATTACAAATGTTTAGTATGTTAGGTTGCAGAAGGATACAGTATTCCAGTGCAGAAGGAGCTGATGAAAGATAGCCTATCCCAAATTTATTTACCCCGATTACTCATATGTCCTTTATTATCTTTTTATAGATATTTAAACTAAAATGAGGCAGACTTTTAACATCATGAAATCCTAATATGACTTTATAACAAGTTCTATTTGTCTATTAAAATCACAGTTGATTCAAATGGGGCCAAAATAAACTAAGTGATTCACGCTTAAAATGGTACAAAATATATCTAAAGACACTGTGTTAGTTAATTTTCTCTCATTGTTGGGGCCAAATATGCCCCAAAATTAAGGAATGAAAAGTTTCTTTAACTCACATTTTGTGGAGGTCTCAGTGCATCATAGGCTGGCTCGAAGGTAGGACAGCATGGCACAGGCGACAGCTCAGGGCACCAAGACAGCAGAAGCAGCAAGAGCAAAGCAGCGTGGGAACAGGAAGCCTCTGTTCCTCCCTTGTGGTTTAAGTAGGCTATGACCTGTCCGGCAGGCGTAGCGCTCACACTATCTCCCCATCCCCCTCTTGTACAGGTTCAGGATGTTTACAAAGTGAGGACCCGGCTCTCTACTGAGTCCCTTAGTTAACCTGCTAAGCTTCACAAGCTGGCGCATTACACACATCACAGAGTATAACTTCAAAATTCACTGAAATTGATATATCCTCACCTTAAAAGTGAAGGGAGATTTGGGTAGGGAGAACCACTACACTGGTTCAGTTAATAACCAGCCAGTAAAGTGAGTTCAAAGTGATTAGTTTCATTTAGTTTTAAGGCAAGGACTCATTACGTAGATCAAGCTGGCCTCGAGCCCTTGGCAATTCTCCTGCTCCACCCTCCTGAGTTCTGGGATTATAGGTGATAATATAATCAACCAACCCTATAGGTACAATTTTAAAAGTCTTAATTCTTATATACTTTGATATTTTTAATGTTCATAATGGTCTGGTCTTTTAGAATTTGTTTCATTGTATAAGTTAGAAATCAAATTTAAAAATTCATGTCACTATTATTTTCCATGGGTCAAAGAACATTCCTACTGAAGTGTTCTTGAAACAAACTCATTGTCACCCCAAGGAATAATCATATTCTTAAGGAAAATTTGAGTCAGCACTGAGAAAGTTCATATAAAATATGAACATTAAAAAGCATATAAAACATAAATAAATTAAATGCAATTTGCTTATGCAGATTTCAAACAAGTGCTATACAATAATTTTTTAATAAAACAAATCTGTCTTTAGCAAACAGCATATTTAAGTAATCTCACCTAAAACTCAACTTTTTCTCTGATAATTTGTATCTTTTTGTGATAATTGCAAATTAGGAGAGCATTGTCTTAACATACAGAAAATTGCATTAAAACGTAAGTTCTAATAAAATAATTTGAGAAAAAATTCTTGTAAATTAGAAAAGAGTATCTGTTTTAGTTATGAAGGGATTATATTATCCTTTGAATTTTCTTCTAATTGTGAAATAATAGTATTTTGTTTTTATTTCAGTGTCAGAAGTGGCCATTGGGGTTTAGTGGAAGAAATTCATAATGAAAACTTGATCCTAACCAGGGTTATTGATGATTTGCAATTGTTTCAGAAAATAAAGCCACTTAATTACTGTAATTCACATTAAGTAAAGACTCATTTTATATTCGGGACAAGGCTTAGACTCTTTTAACACAACAACCCCTCTTACAGGAACACTTCAGTGCATTTAAGTTATTAATAGCAGCATTGTAGACTTTTATTTCAGATCTATTTTAATGCAAAAGATGGCAACAACAGCAAGAACAAAAGAAACTGGTTTTGCAAACGTGACTGGTTCTGTCCCTTTATCAAACATGGTGAACTGAACAATGTGTAGCTATAGAAATTGTAAACAATCTAGTTACTTATTAAAGGTGTGAGGTGAAATATCACTTAACATTGTACTGGCTGATTTCTAGGTTGAATAAAGTACAGGGACTTCTCTGTTCCCTTGTGGCATGTAGAGTGATGACACCAGAAGGAGCCAATGCAGAGAAAGTTCCCGCATCCAAGCTGAATCAGCAGTGTCCTCTGAGAGCTCTGACAACTCTGTTCTGGTCCTCTGCCTTCCCGTTTGCGAATCTGATCAGGCTTCCCAGGCATTAAATCCATCGCCTGCAATTTTAAAGAAGGAGCTCACTTATATAATTGATAGTTTAACAACAAACACAGACCTCACAGACAGCTCTGTCACAGGAAGACGAACTTCTGCATTTTATTCAACAAGCAGTTTGTTGTAGCTGCCTCTGTTTATTGATGAAATCCTGAGAACTAGATGCTGTTTAGAGTTGTGGTACTTATAGCTAAAAATCAATCTATTTAAATTATGGGACACCAAATAAGAAGATAAAGGGATCTGGACCAGAGAGATAGCTCAGTGCCATAAGCACTTGCCTGGCAAGTGCAAGATCCTGAGTTCGATCTGTGATACAGGAAGAAGAGAGAGAGACAGAGACAGAGAGACCCAGAGGGAAAGGGATCAAACTTCTCTGGGCCACATAGGAAGAGCTAAATTTTAGCTTAGAAGATAATTTTGAGCATAAGTAAAAGTACTATTATAAAAATTAGAAAGATATAGGACCAGCGAGAAAGCTCAGCAGATAAAGCGCCTGCTTAGGCAAGCACAGGAACGGCTGTTCAATCCCCGGTGCTGCATGTTGGACTGGCCCTGCCCCCTGGGGCGGGCTGAGCCGGCGAAGCAGTCTGGGCGTGGGGGCTCACCCCTGTAATCCCAGCGCTGAGGAGGCTGAAACCGGGAGGATCACTATGAGTCCAAGCTGCACATAACCTGCACCAAACACATAAATTAAAAAAAAAAAAAAAAAATACTTGCCCATTTAAAAATTATCAAGATTTAGATATGAATTGTTTTAACTGAATGAGAGATAATAAAATAGAAATATGACACATCATGGGTTTAGAAATTTTGTAGATGTCTGAAATAGCAATAATTAATCTAGAAATAAAAACAGGATTGGTACATTTTTTAAATTTAACTAATTTTATTTAATAATTACTATGATTTCAATATTTAAGAAAGAATGAAGTCTTTGATATTTGCAAAAAGCAATAAACATTTCTAAAAGGATACTACATACTCTAGTTTCTCTTCAGATCGTATAAATCTTTCGCCTTTTAAAAGGATACTACAGTGCATAATAAAAGAATAAAATACCTAAATATTGTTTAATGAGAAAGTGACCCAATGTATACAAGGTTTTAACACTGGTTAATAATTCTGCTTTATTATGCAAATGAGTACTGCAGTTGTTTTCTGTTTTTCTGTTTTTTTTGAGGGAAGGCCTGACTGGTTAGTTGAGGCTGTCCTTAAATTTAATTATATGAACCAGCCTGCCTTGTACTCAAAGCAATCCTTGTACATCAGCCTCCTAAATGCTGGGACTACAGGTATACACCACACCTGGCTAATTGTTCTTGTTATACAGTTGTCAAATGCTACATACTTAATATTTCAGGTACATTATAAATTTTATTTTTATTTTATTTATTTTTATTTTTTATTGATGAACAAATAGCAATGCGTTTCAGATCAAATTAACAGGACAGATTCAGCAATTAATACTTTACAAATTGTTTTTGCAATGGTTTGTTGTCATACAAGGTACATACCTGATATTCTACTTACAGACACAATTAGAGCACATGTCTCTAATCAATGAATTAAGAGAATTTAGCAGTATACTCAGTGTTTGAAGCTGAATTGTAGCACAGTTTCAATAATTCATACTTTCTACCTTGTTATCTTCCTAGTGGTTGTCCATAGTACTAGAAGCCGACATAATATCTTGTCCAACTTCTATTAGTGCTAATATTAATTCTCATAGAATTATGCAGAAATACTGCATATTTATCCTAACTGTACTGTTTATACAAACACATCATGGTTCTTCTTTGTATACCCTTTTCTTGTCTAGGTGGGCACAGTCAAAGGTGGATACTCCATTATCATTAAACCATTATAGGTGCCTGAACTCAGTGACACAATAAAAAAATAGTCCAGCAGTCCACAATAATAGTGAGTTATCTGAAGAAGTTGTTGACTAGAGCCATTAACAGCTCAACTTATTATTATGGCCCCATTTTATATACATCATTTTTATTCTTTTCTGCTGGATGGTTAAGACAGAGATAAAGCAAGACCTATATAACAAAACATGTAGCTTTTATATATGACGAGGTCAGTTAAGTTCCCTCAGGGTTTATCTTGTAAATATGTACCTCACTCTGTAGATTGTTTGATTGTGTCAGCCATGTGGATGAGTCATGGCCAATGCTAGACCAGTTTGCTCTCAATGAGAGCATGAGAGAAAGTTTTCTCTCCGTGTGACTCTCCCTAGGCACACTATAGATCATCTGTCTCCTTCATCTGTGGCTCCATAATCTCCCTGATCAGAAAAGTTGGGACATAACAGAGTTTCATGATGTTGCAGTACAGGTTCTCCTATGTCCTGAGTCTTCACTGACCTTGAAAGGCTAGGACCAAAATGTTGGCTGAAATTGCAGCCCTTCTATTTCTTGGATTTTCATCTTTGAACTTATGTTGTTCACCATCCACAAGAAAAGCTGATTAGTACCCTGCTGCATATGACGTTCAGATTGCCCTATCTGACAAAATTATTTTCAGCTGTTGTTGTACATTTCTATTTGTATTTCTTCTTTTGACCAATTATACTAGGGAAACTATACAATATTTGCACATGTGTGTCTGGTTTATTTCACTTCCGAGTATATGTTCAAGTGGAATCCACTTCAATATAAATACTTCAAGCTTATCATTCTTTATATCTGAGTAATACCCCATTATAGAAATACCACATCTTTTTCAACTATTCCTCATGTGACGGACATCTTGGTTGCTTCCAAGATTTTGCTATCACAAATTGTGCTGCCATAAGCATAAATACACATAATCACTGATATGATGTTTTCAGTTCCTCTGGGAAAATTCCCAGTAGGGGATAGCAGGCTTGAATGGGATTCACAGGCCTATTCCTTTGAGGAGTCTCCACACTGATCTCTGCAATGGTTACGCCAGTCTACATTCCCACCAGCAGTGGAGAAGTGTTCCCTTTTCCCCACAGCCTCTCCAACATTTGTTGTTAGTTGATTCCTTTATGATAGTCATTCTTTCTGGAGTGAGATGGTATCTCAGTGTTGTTTTTATTTGCATTTCATGAATGGCTAGTGATATGGAGCATTTTCTTCATATATTTATTCATCTCTTTAATTTCGTCCTCTCAGAAGTGTGTATTCATCTCAGATGCCCATTTCTGGATTCAGTCTACAAATTTGAGGGCACTAATATATCTTAGTACTTTATATATTCTAGAGAGCAGACCTTTGTCAGATTGCTTATTAATTAGGATTTTTTTCAAAATTTGTGGGCTGTCTTCACTTTGTTGATAATTTATTTTCGTGTGCAGAAACTCCTCAAGAGTTGATCCCAGTCGTCGATTCTTGTAAGTGTTTCCTATGCAAATATATGTTTATTCATGAACTCATTGCCTACCCTTATGTCTTCAAGAGTTCCTCCTAGTTTCTCTTCCAGGAGATTGAGTGCTTTTGTTTTAATATTTATATCTTTAATCCATTTTTACTTTAACTTAGTGCATGGTGATAGAACTGGGTCAAGTTTTAGTTTTCGGCATGTAGAAAGCCAGTTTTGCAAGCACCATTTGTTAAAGAGGCTATCTTTCTTCCAGTTTGGCCCCTTTGTTGAAGATCAGGTGGCTGAATGTATTTACAGAGTCCTTTCCATCTTCTAACCTATTCCATTGATCCTCAGATCTATTTTGTTGCCAATACCATGTTGATTTTATCACAGTGGCTTTGTAGTATAGTTTCAAGTCAGGAATTGTTATGCCTCCTGTCTTGCCTTTGCTATTCTATGTTTTTCTATGGTTCAAAATAAATTTTAAGAATGATTTCTAGGTATATTGGTGGCAGTTCGATAAGGATTGCATTAAATCTGTACAACAATTTTAGGAGTATGTTCATCTTCACGATGTTGGTTCTTCCTATCCAGGAGCATGGAATATCGTTCCATTTTCTGAAACGCTGTATAACTCTTTACTTAGGGTGTTGTAATTTTCTGTGAAAAGATCTTTGACTTTCTTGGTTAAGTGAATTCCAAGGCATTTCATTTTCCACAGTGCTTTTGTAAAAGGTACTGTTTCTATAGTCTCCCTCTCAGTGTGTTTTCTGTCTGTGTAGAGGAATGCTATCGACTTTTGAGTATTGACTTTGTATCCTGCTATGCTACTGAATTTCTGTATCAATTCTAGTAGCTTCTTGGTGGAATATTTGGGGTCTTCCAAGTAAAGTACAATGTCATCTGCAAATAGTGAAAATTTAACTTTTTCTTTACCTATTCTTAATCGTTTTATTTCTCCCTCTTTTCTAATGGCTGTTGCTAATGATTCCAAAACTATATTGAATGGGAGGGGTGATAGGACAACCTCATCTTGTCCCTGATCTAAGAGTAAAAGATTTCAGTTTTTCCATTTAGAATTATGTTTGCCATTGGGTTCTCAGAGATGGCTTTTATCAAATTGAAGTAGAGGCCTTCTATTCTAATTTTCTGTAGGAGTTTGAACATGAATGAGTGTTGGATTTTGGAAAACATTTTTCTGCATCAATTGAGAAGATCAAGTGGTTTTTAGATTTCAGTGTATTAATATAATGTATTACCTTTATAGATTTTCAAATATTAAATCATCCTTGCATCCCTGGGATGAATCCTACCTGGTCATGGTGTATAATCTTCTTGATGATTTGCTGTATTCTGTTGGCTAGGATTTTATTGAGAATTTTTGCATGTATGTTCATAAAGGAAATTGGCCTGTAGTTTTCCTTTTTGGTTGTGTCTTTCCCTGGTTTTGGAGACAGTTTAATACTTGCCTCCAGAAATGATTTTGGGAGGACTGCTTCTTTTTCAATTTCACTGAAGAGTTTGAGGAGTGTAGGGATTATACCTTCTATAAATTTTTTATAAAATTCAGCTGTGAATCGATCAAGACCTCGACTTTTCTTTGTCAGTAGGCTTTTAATTATGTTTCGTATTTCGTTGGCTGTTATTGGCTTACTGAGAGTTGTTATATCTTCTTGGTTCAGTCTTGGTAATTTGTACCTTTCAAGGAATCTGTCCATTTCTTCTGTGTCTTCTATTCTGTGGTCCTAAATATTCTTGAAATAACTATTGATAATCTGAATTTCCATTGGTTGTTGTGATTTCACCCTTTTCATTTCTCGTTGCTTATATTTGAATTTCTTCTTTCCTCTTTTTGATGAGGTTGCTAGAGGCTTATCAACTTTATTTAGTCTTTCAAAGAACCAACTTTTTGAGTTGTGGATTCTTTGAACTGTTTTCTTGATCTCGATTGAATTAATTTCTGTCGCGCGCATCCTCGCCAGCAAGGAAGACGCGACCACTGGTTGTCTCTGCAATGCTTTATTCTTCCATGGATTGAGTAGTTCTTCTTCCCCTCCGCTCCTCCGCTCCTCCACTCCTCCTCCGCTCCCGCTCCTCCGCTCCTCTCCTGCTCCTCCTCCCGCTCCTGACCCGGGCAAGCCCGCCCCAAGCTATATACTACAAGGCGTCCAACCTGGAGTGACACGTGGGCGCAGCCAATTGGTCCAGATATGCGGAAGGGAGCCACAGTCTTTGCCTTAGCCATATAAGGAGTTGTTTACTACAGAGAGCACTCACCGAGCTGGGGGGGGGGGGTGGAAGGCGGAAGCCATCGCCATCTTTTAAGGCCCGGTATTCGCAGCTCTCTACAGTTCCCCCTTTTTGTTTATAGCAACAGGTGAGAACAGAGGCCCAATCCCTGTTGTGCAAGGACAGAGGCCGACTCTTGCCCAGGTGCATTGCACCCAGGGAGTGTCAGCGCCGTCCGATGCCCTTTTTCACAGGGGTGGGGTGGAAGGCATCAAACCCACATGCAATCAGGTATGCTCTCCTTAGATTCCAGTTTGGCCACTCTGGTCTCTAAGTGCAGTGCTTTGCCTCACACCCTGTGCCAAAACTATTTGTGTAAGGTGGCCAGCCCAACACCAGGGGACTGCATAGTATACAGGCTTTGGCTAATTATCTGTGGTCACCAAGCGTCATTGGATCCCTGGCACAACCCATGGCACATCACTCCAGCATGGAGACCCACACCTGAGCTGAGTGAGGAGGTTCCATTGCTAGTAATACTTGCTTAACGGCTATTTGTTGGTTTGGCGCCGTCGATATTTACAGAGGAGAAACAAGCAAAAACATAACCTCCCACCACATAATAACAAGAGGGAGACAGATCCCGCCCAGCGCGATACCCACCCAGCAGCTGCAGCCAGCTGATTCCAGAAGGGGGCTGCACTAACAGGCAGCACTCGAGTCTCATTAATCTTTGTGATGGCATGTGCTAACTGCAGGGTATAAATCAGGAAAGTAGCATTCTAGGGCCCTCTAAGGTAGGCGTTGAGTACCCAGACCCGTGCACTAGCATTAGGCACTGTCATGGGAATTACACACAGAGAATGGAACCCCAAGTCACAAGTCAGTCTCTGTTGCACATGTAGTGCATCCACCTGCTCTTGCAGCAGGGCAGGTTGTTGGTTCAAAGCCGGAATGCCAAAATGGATCTGTCCGTTAAGTGTCTCCTGGACCTCCAAGGCAGCCGCCGCTCTCTCCGCGAGTGCATTGATGGTTGTAGCTTGCTGGACCGTCTGCGTTAGAGCAAAACCAGCGGCAGCCGGAGCCACGGCAGTCACAATAGCTGCAGTGATGCCGAAGTCCCTCTGTTGCCGATATATGACAGCTGGCAGTTGTTGTCGGGTCTCATCCACCCGTGTAGGGATCATCACCACACTAGGGATGCGAACCACCAAAGCACTCATGTGTTCAGATCTCCAGCAATTGCTGAGACTACAAGTCAAGGCTGTACAGTTTAGTCGACCCCTCTCCCCATCCACCCAGGTACCATTCTGAGTACCATTCCAAAGCACAAAAAAGAATGGGGCCAAGAGACAGGGTATAGAGGAGATATTAAACTTATGGGTCTTGTTAATCTGCACCGAGGATTCAAAGGAGACAGAGGTATTCCATGTTACTGTACCATTGAACACTAATGAATTTTGTAGGGCCA
>PVKA01017966.1:0-44672 GCA_004027165.1 Ctenomys sociabilis | reverse complement strand
AGAGAGAGAGAGAGAGAGAGAGAGAGAGAGAGAGAAAGAGAGAGAGAACTGTAGCTCTGCCCATAAAATAGTAAAACATAATTCTGGGCATACACTCCCTGCGTCTATAGTGGGAGGAGGTGTTGGCACAATCCCTCCTGTCTGCCTTAGTTTTGAAAAGAGGAGGTAAGAGAGCAAAAGGAGGTGAACTTTCACTGCACAGAGAGACAAGTCAGACAATGTGTTTTAATTGAAATCATATCCCCCGCATTTTACTTTTCAAAAGCTGTTAGCTTGATCGAGCTTGCATTTTCTCATGACTACTATCATTACTGTCATGCTGACTGTTCTGCGAAGGGGCTGAAGGTTACATGTGGGCTGTGTGGGAGGGGCTGGCAGCTCTGGCCCCTACCTTGGGGTGCCGGTCCCCAGAAAGTAGCGGCTGGCTGGTCCTGGGGCTGTGCTGCAATGCTGTGGCTGTCAGCTGTGAATCCCTCTCCTTAGGCATGCTGTGGTAACTCTGTGCTTGACTTTCTTTTCCTTTCTGCTTAGACCTCTTCTATCACCAGTGTCTTTTCTCTATCCTGGGAGCTGGACCGAGCTGCAAGGTCCATGAATCACAAGGAATACTCTTTTAGGTGACCTTCTCTGTCAGATACACATTCTAGGCTCCACGGAATTCTGCTCTGTGAGGGGACTATAGCTTAGCAAGAAGATCTAATGTTTAGTAGGTATTTGGGTTTCCTGGGGATCTTGCAAAGCAACACATATGGACTCAGTGTATTTGGTGTGGGCATGTAAGTCTGCATAGGCCCTATATGGTGCTAGTGCTGCTAGGTCTCCAGCCCTGCTGTGGCTGGCAATGGCTTAGAAGATAGCTATAAGAGCTGGGTACAGCCTCTGCATATGATTTTTGAGAAGAAAATGCAAAAGGAAGAAAATACCAAGAGGCTGTGTGTGTCCTGGATGCCTGGTGCCACGATGGCATGTGGAGAACACAGAAGAAAGTGAGAGAAACAACCCAGATCTCTGCCTTCAGGAGGGAGGTGCCCTGCTTGGGGAGATGAGGTGCCCCCACATGCAGCAGTCAGTCCTGTCCCATGTTCCTTGATGCTGAAGTGCCAAGCGAGGGTAGGAAGACACATGCCCTGATGTTGGATGGAAACATCCAGAAAACTTGGAGGCCATGGCTCAAAGTGTGGCTGTCTGAAGTGGACAGGGTTTCCCTCAGAACCCCTTTTTTCTTGCTCCCCAGACACATGCTAACTATCTCTTTCTCATCCCAAGTGGATAGGAGATGGTAGGGGGTCCTCACAGTCACTTGGCTCTGTGTAGGGCCACTGGGGTGTGGTACTATGGTGGAAGTGTTCCTCTGCCTAGGAAACTGGCCAGCTCACAGTTCCCTGGGCCTACGGGCTCTCCTTAAGGTGTTGGCTATGGTCAAGTGAGCAGCCAGCATCCCAAACTTTAAACAACTCAGGTTGGTGAAAATCAAGCGTTTGGGGTTGTATTGAGTGTTTTACTCCTCTTTTGTTTTCTTTCTAAAAATGTATCTGGTTGTTACAGGATCTCACTATGCAGCTAGGACTCATAGTGATCCTCCTGTTTTCAGCCACCCCGGTGCTAGGATTATAGGCATGCACCACTACACTCAGACTCTGGCGGGCTCAGCCTTCCCTGGGCCCAGGCCTGGTGTGGCATATAGTGTGATAGATTGAACCGCTGTCCCTGCACTTGCCTAAGCTTGCCTAAGCAGGTGCATTAGTCCACTGAGATATCTTGGCAGCCCATGTCTCACTCTTCTTTTTTCTTTAATTTTTCTATAATTTTATTGAAGAACAAATAGCAATGAGACAGTTCCAAATCAAATTAGTGGGACAGATTCAATAATTAATACAGTGCATAATGTTCTCTTAGTGGTTGTTTGTTGTACAAGGTGCAGACATGATATTCTATTTACAAACACTATTAGAGAAGCTCCCTCTATTCATTGAATTAAGACAATGTAGCTGTATACTTGTCTTTTTTTTCAAAGCTGATTTATAGGGCAGTTTCAATAATTAATACTTTTTACATTGTATATATAGAATAGTTAGGACAAATATGCAGCTACTTTCTCGTAATTCTATGAGAAGAAAGATTTGCACTAGTAGTGTTTAGACAGGATATCCTGTCTGCTCCTTGTACTATGGCTAACCACTAGGAAGATAACAATGCCTCACTCTTCTTAAGATAGCTCTGATTGCAGGAGGAAGCAAAGACAGACCTCAACCTCACTGGTCTTAGAACAGGTAGGAAAATCTAATGCCTTTGTTCTGTGAATGTCTAAACTCTTTAGCCTGTCCCCAATTAGATGGATGAGTAGCAGACCGGGTAGGTCACTTTGTGGGTGCAGACACCATAGTAGCTGTGGGGTATCATGGCAGTTGGCTGCCTCAGTGACATATTTTAAAGCAAGCTGGACCAACCCAGGGTTCACACTTATGGAATCACATCGTGGGGGAGATGTGGCCTTCATTGTTTCTGTGAGAAAAGCACTGTGTTGTCATACTCTTCTTGAAAATATTTAGGATTATAATGACTGAATACAATTACTAAAAGGCTCAAAGTGTTACTGGGAGCCTGTGGCCGCCAAGCAAAATGCCTGTCATGTCGCAGCTCTAATGTGTGCTGAACATTCCTGCCTGGAGTGAGAACCTCAAGTGTTATTTCTTTGGCTCAGAACTTGGCAGGTGTGTAATGTGACTCCTGATAGCAGGACAACAGATTACACTTGGCCATAAAACCATTTCTAAGGCTCTTGGCACCCAAACTGTTATTGCATGTCTGCAGGTGTTTAGTAATTGGATTAATGCAGAGCCCGAGGAATGTCTGCTCCCCAGCTCTGTGAAACACCGAGGACAGACAGATTCATTTCAGAGGGTGACCTGGAATGCACAATGACAGGCCTGCACTCACACGTGAAGCCAGATCTAAGCCTGACGTTCAAATGAACTGCCGTGAGCAGTCACCTTCCACAGGAAAGTTTATCCAAAGCTAAATACAATAACAATGGCCTTGTGAGTCAGGCGGGAAGGAGCCCCAGCCATGGTTTTGATCTTTTTCCAAGAGCAACTCAGACAACTTGAGCTTAAGCCTTCCTATCATGCAGCTCATGAACCCCACAATCCTAGGTGGGTAATAATAATAGTAATAATTGCTGAAGGCCTTGGTAAATAGAATAGGATGCTGAGCCTCCTGCTGCAAGTGCTGGGCCTCTGCTAACATCCCAATCACCATGATCTTGCCAGCTCATTCCCACCTTGACTGTGCAGACAGACTCACTGTTACAGATTTTTGAAGATGTGCTGGATAAGCTGACAAACGGGTCTGTACCCCACTGGAGCTGTGCTCCCTATAAGCAGAGGCTGCTTTCTCTTCTGGTGGAAACTTGTGCCATCCTTGGAGAACAAGAAGCCCCGCTCCCAGAGGTAATCATCCGAGTCTATAAAATGTAATGGTTTGGCCTTGAACAATGAACCTCTCTCTCAGCTTTACAACCCAGAAGGGAGGCAGACCACTTGGAACAAGTCCAGGGAGAAGCAAGACCATAGGGAGAAGGCAAGTTTTGTGAACAGAGACCAAAGCATTAGTGCTGTTTAGTTTAATCTTGGAGGGGTAACTTGTAGCTTGCACGTATTATTACAGTACATGGTGAGGGTGCAGGGGGAATGGTGAGGATGGGAAGCCAGTTGTGGCACACACAGCATCACTTAGAAGTGAAAGGCTCTGGAGGAGAGAGCTGGAGGTCTGTGTGTGCAGCAGTGTGCATGAAGGAGAGTCATTCAGTCACAGAATTGATTAACTTTTTTAAAAATAATTTTATTGAGAAAGAAGTATCAATGATGCAATTTCAAAATAGGTTAGTAGGACAATTACAAAAATTAATACATTGCATACTGTTGTCTTTGTAGTAGTTATTCATAGTATAAGATGCAGGCATGATATCTTGTCTACACACTATTAGTTCAAAACTTTCTTCTCATTGAACCAAGAGAGTAGCTGTATATCTATGCTATTTTGTATATACAGATACATCTATATCTATATATGTATATTTTTCAATAAATTATTCTTTATTTATATACCCCTTTTTCCTTATTTTTGTCAGAGATGTGTATTCCTTTGCCATTCATATATTGAAGGTGCATGAATTCAGCAAAGCAATTCAATATAGTCCAGTAGTCTGTAATAGTGTGTTATCCACATGATTTGCAATGTCAGAAGTTGTTGACTTGAGCCTTTTACAGCCAAACATACTAATATAGCTTTACTTTTTATATCTCGCTTTTATACTTTTCTGCTGTATGGTTAAGACCAAGACTGTCCTGCTACAATGTTGTATATGGGTAGATTTCTAAATTTCTGGGTAAAAATTTGTAACTGTTTGTTTTATTAAAATATATTTTTTAGTTTTTCACATTCTGTATGGATTTAAAATTTAGCACATCAATGATTGACAGAAAATACCTGTTCCATGTTATGTCTAAGGTGTTTGATACTGAGACAGATACTAAAGTTAAGCTCAACAGCGTATGTTCTAGGGTAATAATATCATTAGGTTTCTCTTCTGAAAGGTTACCAACTTAAGTTTGCAGACCAAAAAATTAGAGAGAAAGAAGGGCTACAAGGATAGCCAGCATTTTGGCCCTACCCCTTGAAGGTCAGTGAGGACTCTGGACATAAGAGAACCTGTACTGTAACGTCTAGTAATCCAATGATGTCCCAAATTTTCTGTTCATAGTTGATTCTTGATAGCTCTGAAGGCACTGGGGATGGGAAGTGTCCAGGCCACTTCCTTTCAGTGTGAGAGCAGCCATGTGGGATGCAGGGGCTCTGCACTTGACTTGGAGGAAGTGAGAAGTGGCTGCTCCATCTCCTGGAGGGTGTCTTTGCCTGGGGTGGGTACAGGGAGGCACTTCTGGACTAGTGCAGCTGACCTCAGTGGCACCTTAGTGGATAGTTCTGGGGGCCTCCAGCTTATTTTCCCACTATCCCCACAGGGTGGGGACATTGGCAGTGCCGAAGGAGTGATGTGTATGACTGAAGCCTTGGCAGTTTGGCAAGGTGGATGGGGAAAAAGCAGAGCATGGGCTGAGCCTTGATATGAGAGTGATCTGAGGTCTGGGGAGGGAAGCCTGAGGCCTGGCTTTGGAGAAGAGGGCCCTTCATGGGTCTCAGGGAAAGGGGATGGCAGGTGAGAGGTGCTATAACCCAATCTTAGGAGGTCACAGGGTAACTAAGAGCCTTAGTATACATTTTTTTCTAGGGGAAGAAAGAATTTCAGATAATCAAGATAGTATGAAAAAGCTACAAGGACTAAGGAGACTGGAAATCTCAACTTTAAGTAATTCTTCAAAGGCTGCTAGTGAAAGTATGAAGTAGCTTCCTGAGGAATTCTTTTTTTAAAAAAAAATATTGAGAAACAAATAACAATGAGACAGTTTCAAAACCGATTAGGAGGACAGCTTCAACAATTAATACATTGCGTATTGTTGTCTTCTTAGTGGTTATTCATAGTACAAGATGAAAACATGATATTCTGTCGACAAACACTATTAGAACAAATCTTTCTTCTCACTGAACTAAGAGAAAGTAGCTGCATATCTAACCTAGCTATGTTGAATACACAGATACAAAATGGTTCTTCATTTGTATCGCCTTTTTTGTTTAGTTTTGTCAGAGAAGGGTATTCCATTGTCATTTAAATACTGTAGGTGCATGAATTCAGCAAAATATTCTGATGTAGTCCAGTAGTCCATAATAGTAGTGGGCTAAGATGTTTGATGTTCAAACAGATAAAGAGGTCAAGCTCAACTGCCTATGCTGTAGGGTAATAACAATAAGCTTCTCTTCTGGAGGATTAACAGCCTAAATTTGCATATCAAAAATTGGAGAAAAAGAAAGGCTGCAAGGTCAGCTAAAGTTTTGGCCCTAGCCTTTCATGGTCAGTGAGGACTCAGGTCATGGGAGAACCTGTACTATAACATCCTGTAACTCAGTTGTGTCCCCAATTTTCTGATCATGGAGATTATGGGGCCACAGAGGAAAGTGATTGATGATGTAATGTGCCTA
Organism: Ctenomys sociabilis; assembly: GCA_004027165.1. Lineage (NCBI taxonomy): Eukaryota > Metazoa > Chordata > Mammalia > Rodentia > Ctenomyidae > Ctenomys > Ctenomys sociabilis. The sequence continues at coordinate 38,579 of PVKA01017966.1, read as the reverse complement.
AGGAGAGTCATATGGAGAGAAAACATTCTCTCAGGCTTTCACAGAGAGCAAATTGGTCAAGCAATGGCTGTGACTCATCTACATGGCTGACACTGACAAAGAATCTACGTATTATCCGGGCGTGGTGGCACATGCCTGTAATTCCAGCACTCAGGAGGCTGAGGCAGGAGGATTGTTGTGAGTTCGAGACCAGCCTGAGTACAAAGTGAGCTCGAGGCCAGCCTGAACTGCATAGTGAGACCCTGTCTCAAAAAGACAAAAAAAAAAAAAAAAAAAAAAAAGAATCTACATATTATAGGGTGTCGGTATAAATTCTGAGGGGACTTGATTGACCTTGTAAGATACAAAAGTTGCATTTCTTGTTGTATAGGTCTTGTTTTGTCTTCTTCTTAATCATCCAGGAGAAAATTATAAAAAAAGTATATAAAGTAAAGCTATATTAATATGCTGAACTGTAAAAGGCTCAAATCAACAGCTTCTGAAATTGCCAGTCCTGCTGAAGAACTCCTTTATAGCCCAAAAAGTCCAGAACTTCCTGAACCCTCAGGGCCTTACTTACTGCACATCTGACTGTTTCTTTTTTTTTGCCTTTTTGAGACAGGGTCTCACTATGCACTTCAGGCTGGCCTTAAACTCACTTTGTAGCTCTTTTTAAAGAGAACAAAATAGTATATAACAAAACAAATTAGAATCTATGTAGAATTTCACTTAAAATAATAGGGATTCACCAATGGTTTCTGTAGTGCCATAATATTATCTTCAAATTAGTTGTGATCACTAGATATACAGATGCAAAATTCTTAAAAAATAAAATTGTAAGAAATTAGAAAAGGAGAAGAAAAAATATTTAAGCACTGACTGCTCCTTTCAATAAACCAGCAGATGTGCACCAAAAGGGAGCTGGGCTTCTTCCTGGCCCCACAACTAGCTGAGCTGACACAGGACTCCTAGGATCCCTAAAGCATAGGGATGAGAGATGCTCTGTGCTTTCGGTGAACCCACCAGAAGCTCTGTCTTCAGTTAGGAGATGTTAGGAGATGTGAGGCATGGTGAGTCTTAGGGGAAGCAAGTCAGGTCTTCAGGAGAGTTTGGTGCTTGGAATTCCTCATGCTAAGGAATGAGCTCCTGCTGTTGCAGGGCTTCCTGAGCTGATATGAGTAGGTTGCTATGAGTGACCTGCTACCTCACTTGAATGCCTCTGGACTCCTTTATGCTGTGTGACATTTCCTGATTTGCATGTGACCATTTGCCTTTCTACTTCTCAGTTGCATTTACTGTAATATAGCTCAGTGGATCCTCACCAGGACACTGACACTGTACTCTTGAAGTTCCTGAACAATAACCTAAATAAACTTTTAAAAAATAAATTATCCAGCTTCATGGATTTTGTTATCATGGCCTCATACAGACCAAGACAAGGATACAAAGGCAAAGGAGAAGAACAATTACCATGTGCTGTTAATCTACATGTAAATGGACCAATCAAGTCAGGGAGTTTCAACTAAGTAAGTGACAGCTAAGTGCAAGGTATGACAAGAAGTAGAGCACAGTTTGGCTATGAGCTTCCAATTCTTTTGAGAGGAACAATTCCTGGCAAGGAGAATAAAGAGCTCCTTGGGAATGCTGCTGCCACAGAGGATGCTGCAGTAGGTGTGACCTTGGGAGATTTCGAAGAGAAGCACGGGTACATGATTTGAGTGAGTGTGTGGTTGTGTGTGTGTTTGTATAGGACTGAGAAACGAATGAGAGAAAAGAGAGGGGAGTCCATGAGTCTCCTGTAGGCTAGTTATTTGGTAAAGTGTGGGATAGCTTCTGTGTATGATGCATGAAGTGCATTGTTGATATTTTCTCTGCAAACACAGAGCCAGGCCATGGAGAGGAAGCTGGAGCCCTCCAGAAGGCAGACAAGCTCAACTTTCACTTTCGCAGTGTCCCTGACTTTTTTCTGGTCCCATAAATGAATGGTGTCTTTTGAAGCAATGTCACTGCTTAAGCCAGTGACATTGGTGCTGCTGATACAATATCTGGACATATTTGGGCTCTGCAGCCAAAGGTGTTTTAAGGGAAGCCAAAGTGCCCACAAATAATGGGGAGGGTTCCCCAATCTGGGAGGGAAAGGTCCCCATGAGACTGCTTCTGTTCCCTGTCAAATCTCCCCTTAGTGCCCCTTTTCCTGGAAACCTGATCCCAGAGGGTCACTCTGCACTATTTATCTCTCCTTGTTTATAAGACGACCTGTCATAGTGGGAGTTATTGCATCACAGGTCAATTTCTTCACCTGTTTTAAAAATCTTATCACATAGAGCAGCATGCTAAAAGATCGTGATGCTACCAGAGACTACAAAAGCAGGTGGAGATTCGCCTATTGGAGTTCTGTCTTGAGGCTTTCCTGAGCACATTCCTTCCTCCCACCACGAAGAGCTCCCAACCTTCTCCATCTCTCTCAAGTCTGAAAACTGTTTCTCCAGCAGGTTCTTCTGAGTAGATATTTTACCAGGTAAACTAATACTACAGCTTCAAAGATCTAGACTGTCTTTGGCAAGGGAAAAACTAAAATCTGAATTGCCCAAAATAAGAAAACAAACAACAAAAAAAGAAAACCAAGAAGTTTTTTTTTTTTTTTTTTACCCAGATTAGAACAATACGTGTTTCTTGATTAGTAAAGGGTTGATGGGATTTGACATGTAGCCTGAATTGGGCCACAATATACATTACTTACATAACTAATTAGCAAAATAGTTCTTAGTTTTTTCATAAACAATACAGAAGTTCTTCTTTATTATTTTGTTTCCTTTGCTGATATAATTTGATCAAAATCTAGGGATGGCCAAATAGCTCAGTGGATTAAAGCACCTACCAGGAGGCGAAGGAGCTGGGGGTTTGATCCCCAGGCCTGCTGTGCGGGCCCCAACCCTGGGAGTGGGCTGAGGCAGCAATTGAGACTGAGCGTGGTGGCACTCACCTGTAATCCCAGATCTTGAGAGGCTGTAAACAGGCAGATCACTGTGAGTCTGATCTAGTAGTGAGACCCTGAACACCCTGCAGACTCTTCCCTAAAATACAGGGAAAAAACAAAACAAAACAAAATAAAACAAAACCAAACCGAAATCTTGTTATTCAAAGACGTGGCACAGGTAAGTTTTGACCCAGGCATTCAAGTCTCTAAATCCCCAATATTTTGTTGTTCTTAGAAAAACACTGGAATGCACATTGCATGTTTCCTTCCTACTTTGGCCATGAAAGCCTAGGAGGGAACAGGGTAGAAAACCAGAGAAATTCCAGTTTGAATCATGTTTAAAACTCCAGTGAATGATAGAAAACACATACCATTTTTATCAATAATAAGAATAATTGTTCTTATTAGTTATTATAACCAAAGCAATCTCTCTATAAATACAAACATTAAAAAGAAAAAGACAGAAAGATCCAGCCCCACACATCATAAGAGACAGTGGTTCTAAATAATGCAGTCCTTAGTACAGAAACATTTTGAGTTGTGGAGTCAGAGTGGATTTTAATCCTTCCTCCGTTACCTCCAAAGTTTCTATTTCCTGACTTGTGAAAAGGGAGTCATGACTCCCGAGGGACAGAGTTGTGACATGAGGATGAGGTAAGACCCGATGAGTGAAGCTCTCAGCGTATTCATATTGTGTGAGGTATTCTGAGAATACTCCATACACGCGAGTCTCCATCATTCTGTGGATGTGCAACAAAGCCAAGCTTCAGTGAGGACCCGAACATCTCTTGAGAAGCTTTGCTTCTGTATTTGCTTTTCTTGTGTTTCTGCAAAAGAGAGCATATGACACAATTCTGAATGATGGAGAGGCTAGGGTGGCTGTCCCCTAAACTGCATGGGGAAGCCTGGGTTTTGAGTGAAAGGACTTTTGAAGTGGTTGGATGATGCTGGTGCTAAGTGCAGCAGTGGCTGCATCCATCAACAGGTGGCAATGTCATGGCGGTATCACGTGGTGAGGAAATGGTAGGTTGGGCCTAGCTGGAGAGAGTGGCTCATTGGGATACAGTCTTGGGGGCTGATGTGGTTCCTAGATGGTTTTCCCTCTGGTTTCCTCTCTCATCCTTTCTGTCCTGACTGCAGTGCAGTGAACAGTTCCCCCACCCCACATGTGCTCCTTGTCAGAATGCCTGGGCCTCAGCGTAGGTCTAATAGCACCAGAGCCAAGGGACCATGGACTAGACCTTTGCCAATGTGAGCCAAAAGTCACTTTTCCTCCTTGAAGTTAATATCAAATATCATAGTGACAAAGAGTTAAATAACAAGGATGTTTCACTCACAGTTATTTTTTTTTTTATGTTTCGGTGGTACCAGGAATCAAACCCAGGACCTTGTGCTTGCCAGGCAAGTACTTATTCCACTGAGCTATCTCCCTGCTTCCAGGTTTGACATTTAGGAAAAATTATGCTAAATATGGCTCTCATTTTCTTAACTTTGTCCCAGAATTAATACTATGTTATAAGCACCTGGAGCTAAAGATCAAAACTTTTCTCCTATAAACAAAAACTATAAGAATAGAGTGAGGCTTTTGTCTTCATATGAATTCAGTGGTACCAATATTTATTTTAAATAGAATTCTAAATTGGTAACTCATTATTTTCTTTGAAAAGTATCCTGATGGAGGTACATAGTTACGTTGAGCAGGTACTAAGCAATAACAAACTCATGCAGAAATGAAAGGTTAGGTGGGTTGCCCAGGCTCACGAAATAATAACAGAAACATGCACCCTAACTCAGCCCACCTCAGTTTGCTCCAAGCTCTGAAGCCCTGTCCCTAGCACTGAGCTGAAAAGAGCAGCTATGAAGAAAGCCATGTGACAAAGGGCCAGTCTACTGGAGGCATTTTGTGTTAACTGAGCAGCCCTGTGGGGCAGCGCTGAACTCCAGGAGCAGCCTGAAGGGCCACTTGACTTAGGGGGCGGGGTCTTCAGTGCTCGTGGAGCTAAAAGCACCAACTGAGCTGTCAGAGTGCATTTCTAGTCAATTCAAAATTAAAATTCATAACAAAAGCCTTGACAATGGGAAAGCAAACCCTTGGTTTCTTCAGTAATATTTAAAAAACCCACCATTTATACCAATAATATAATAAGAAAAGTGCACAATGTTGTATGTAGAGATGTTTGCTTCAGCATTTATAATGTGGAAATAAAGGAGTGAAGCCAATGTTCTACAAAATGTATGAACAAATGTGTACACACACACACACACACACACACACACACACGCATGCATATGAGGGCAGGCACATCTGACAGCCACTGAGATGGGACTGGATTTACAGGTACACTGATGGGTGAAGCTTTCTTATAATATTGCTAAGTTGAAAAGGAGGCTGTAGAGAAAGCATTCTTGGTTTTGAAAAGTATATGCACAGCTTAAAGAAAGACTTGGGTGAACATGGTGTTGATCCTCAGCGGGTGGGTTGAGGTGTCATGTGTTTTTCTCCTGGTACTTTTCCATTTTCTCTCATCTTTCTGTAATGAGCACGCACTACATTTATAATCAGAAACAAGATTCAGTAAGAGTCATTAACTTAAGAAAAAGCTAGACCCTGTGACTCTAATGCTTCATTGGGACTTTGGTTGCTTTGTACCCTCTGTGTCCTCGAGAGCTCAGAACATACAGCCCATTCAGAGACTTGTTCCAGAAGTCCCTCTCCCAAGGACTCTCATGGAGCCCCAAGAGAGCCCACTGGGCCCACAGGCAATGCCAGTGTCACCTACCCAGGAACTAGCTTGCTTCTGTCCCCAGCAAGCCCAAGTTCCTGTTCCTATCAGCTGTTTCCCCTGGAATATATTCTTTGCTCTCAAGTCCTCATGGAAGGGGACCTCTGTGTCTACTGGCTAGATGGGTGGCAGGGGCTTGTACTGCAGGATGGAGTGAGCTACAACACTGTGACTTTCCCAAGGATGTCCTCAGGCTCTGGGTAGGAATTCACATGCCTGTGTCAAGCCTAAATCTGTACTGGTAAAACCTGGGGATCTGCTCTACTCTGATGTCGTGAACACAAAAGGCGGAGGTGGATCCAAAGTCATGTATTGAGGATGAACCACCAAAAGTAAGCCGTGTGCCATGTGGCCAGGGCACAGAGGTAGTGGCTGGTTCTGGTGCTAAAGAGTGGTCTGTGGGCTCAAGGATTTGGTGGGCAGAAGCTTCTGGGCTTCAGCCTTCAGAAGTGCTGTCATTCCCTGAAATGGTAAATGCTGCTTCTCTACCTGGGCCTCTTCTGCCTGCTACCCTTTTCTGGTTGATGCCACACCCAAGAGTTCTAGCTGGTCTTGAGATGAATCTACAACTAGAATAGGAACAGAGGAAGGTGGTTCTCCAAGATGGTGAGATGCAGCTCTTCCAAAAATATGGCTGGAAGGATGACATCCCAGGGACCAGAATCCCAATGCTTCTGTTCCTCCAAGGTTTTGACCTCAACTAAGTACCTCTGTGAGCTTCGGTGGCCACCTTCAAAGCTCTCCTGTGAGTGTGCTCCCTGCTTCTCTTCCCTGCATTGCTCCCTCTTTGAAATGAAAAACAAAGCCACCTGTCAAAGGTGGTGATATGTCCAGACCTGTCACCCACACAGATTCAGGGAGACTTCAAAGTGGAAACTCCTCGGCTCTGATTACATTTCATCGCAGATGGTGAATTTATGCCCTGTGCCCCCACCTCTGCTCTGACTTTTGGACTTTGCACTAAGAATAGAATGTGCAGCAGTGTGATTTGGAGGCTAATGACTTAAATGGCATTTATTGTCCCAGACTTTAGACACTCTGAATTTCAACAGAGACAAGGTGAGACCTAGCTTCCTGTATGGATTCTGGGCCTGAACAACATTTGCCTACTGGAAGATAAAGCATTCTCAGCCAGGGTAGTACTCAACCTCATGCCACCTCAACTTGTAAAAACAGGGATATCCACAGTGCAGAAAATGGAACTCCAATGATACCCAGCTCGCAGGGAGGTGATGAGCAATAATTGAATCATTCTGTGCAAAGCACCAGGAACGCTGCTTGAAACTAGACACTATGTGTGTGAGCTATTGTTTCCCTATGGAAACAGATAGACACACAGGTAGAAAAGGCAGGCAAGCTTCTGTGATTGGACTCATTAGGCCCATCATCCACAATAGACATCACCGGCAGCTGTCCAAGGCCTTCCAGACTCTGGCTCCAACTTATTTGGAGAAAGCCACAGGTTTATTTTCTGTGATGTTTTTATGCTAGGAAGGCTGGCAGGCCACCCTCTACAAAAGATCCAACCAGTAATTTTTTTTATTCATTTCAACGAGGAAAAAGTTAAAATAGCTACAAAACCATTTCAAAGTAGGTTAGTAGGGCAGTTACAATAATTAATACATTGCATATTATTGTCTTCATAGTAGTTATTCAGAGGACAAGATGCAGACATGATATCTTGTCTAAACAATATTAATACAAACATTTCTTCTCAATGAACTAAGAGAAAGTAGCTGCATATCTATCCTAATACATATATATTTCTTTTTAAGTTTACAACTTATAACCCACAGAGCAGGGTACACAGGAACGCCCCTTGACCTCAAGGAATATGATCTTCTGTTACCACCTGTCACCAATTAGCAAACAAGCCTATGTCCTGTCCACATGAGAGGGTAGGCCATCTCTATGGATTGGAAAGGCTCTCTCAGGATTGCTGCTCCCATGAAGGAAATGATCAGAGCCTGGGGCAATACCCTAGAACCAACCAATCTTGGGGCATAAGACTTCCAGGAGGGAGAGTTCCCGCAATATTCCCCTGTACAGATCTGCTCCTGCCTCATTCTTTCTCTGGCTGTGGAAGGATGACAGAGTCATCCTATGTGATGCTGAGTAACTGCTCATGCTTGATTGCTTACTGGCTCAGGTAAAAAAAGCATCCCCACCTGTGCTGTCAGACTAAGACAAGGCCCCCTGGTGTGCTTCAATTCAGGGCTATGAGTCAGCTTGAAGACTTCCTTATCCTCATTCTACCTTCTTGCTGTGTGGTGACTCCACAGCCAGAAATAGGAAGAGCAGTTCATGAACAAGAGGTGTGATTTGGACAATTGTGATTACTGTCAGTCAATGGGTCAAAAGAGATCATGTAAGATATGTTAGTCAAGTACTGAGTTTCCTTATAACTGTGGGGAAACCTAATGACTGTGTCCTCAAGGAGTTCATAGTCTCATGGAGGGGATGGATAGCTCAAGAGAGCTGTCATGTTCAGAGTTTGTTGCTGTGGAGTAGGTAAGAGGTGTGAGCCTGGGGATTATTCTCAGCAGGCTACTTCCTGCTGTCTCCCTCTGGATGGTTTCCTTGGCTAATGGAAGGCAGACTTACTCAGTATTGAGTTTGACAGTGCCATGAAGACCTTCATTCGAGATGGAAAATCTTTGGCGATGATACTAAATCTTTCCTCAGATCTTCAATGAGTTTCAGAGAGGCCCTATATCTACATGAAAAGCAATCTTTATTCTTAATTTCTTAGATCTACTCTTCTATAAGTCATAGGCTTCCTCTTCAAGTTAGTTAGAAGTGTTTCAATAAGAAATGGCAAGTGCTTACAAGGAGGACCCTTGGATGTGGTTGGTGGGAATGTAAGGTAGGACATTTATAGCCATTAAAAGCAGTATGCAGGCTTATCAAGAAATCAGAACTAGAGCTATCATATGATCCATACTGGTCATTGATCCAAAAAAAATGATGTTTGTACCTCAAAGATAATGGTACCCCTCTATTTATTGTAGCACTTTATAGTAAAAATTGACAATTACTTAGATAGGTGGCTAGATCATGAATATGTGGTAGGTCCACAATAGAACGCTATGCAGTCATAAAAAGACACATTCTTCTCATTTGCTGCAACATTGATGAAACCAGAAATCAAATGAGAAGCTAAATAAGTAGGGCCCAGAAAGACAGATAACACATGATATTACTCATGTATGAAATTCAAAAGAGATAACTTCATGGAACCCTTGAGAATAATGGTGGTTGCCAAAGCATGGGGGAGGGGAAAGAAAAGAAGTGGGTGGTGGTGACAGAGTCCCTCACAGGCACAGCTCAAGTCCAGAAAGGAGGACTAAGTGCCAGTATGGTGAACAATATTGAATTCCATGATCTGAAACAGCTAGGAAAGAGGATTTGGGGTGTTCCTATCACAAAGAAATGATAAATGTTTGAGATGAAAGACAATCCAAGTACTTTCAGGTTGATTTTCAAAGAATGCTTAAATGTGTAACATCACACTGTACCCCATAAACATGTCTAGTTATTATCGACTAAGAAAATATTAAGAAGAAATATCAAATGCTTCTGAGTTTTCTGCTACATTCCCTGACCTTCTTAGGTCTATTCCAACTCAACTAGCATGAAATCTCCCAGTTGCCCTCCTCCTCCTCAGGCTTTTATTGATCTTCTAATCACCAGGGAACCAGATGTGTGGAAGTGGTCACCGGAAATCTAGGCCTCCCTGGTATCATGATCTCCACTTCCTTCAGCTTACAGTATAGTTCACATATCTAGGTGGATGGTAAGGCAACTCGCCCACAGGTTGTAAATACTTCAAATGGCGGTTGAAGATCAACTATGAGCCAGGCTTTCAATATTTTGCAAGCATTGTTTTATTTTAATCTTTATAAAAACTTCACAATGTCAACATCATCATCTTTATATTAGAGAAGGGAAAATTGACTTTTGCAAGAATCTGAAAGGAAAGAGGAAGCAGACTATCTGCCGACTGCTCATTCATGGTTACTGAGAACCATTGTCTAGCATACATTCTTTCACCAAGGAGAAGCGAAATTGCAAAAGAGTGCTGGTGAGGACTAGTCATCTTGGGACCAATAAGTTTAAGCTTTTAGGGCCAAAGAGTTTTCCGAAATTATAATATCATCTTTTCCCTCCTCCCTTCATCAGAGCTAAGCTGCAAGCAAAACCTCAAGTAAAGTGATGACAAAAAGAGCAGATCTTGGAGTTTTCACTTATCACGTGACCTGACTACTTAATATAGATTTGATACAGCTGTGTTTTTTAATAATCTCAACCAGATTAAAAGAATCCGTGTCTGAACTGTGCTCTTTATTTAACAATGTGTTACTTATAGCACCTCAGACACAAGTGGGCTTCTGAGTCTCCGCAGAGGAAACTGCCTAAGTGTTCAGTGAGCGGCAGTTTTCATAAGGTTTTTCTTGTCTAAACCTATGAAAAAAGAAGCTTCAGTAGCTCATGTAAATGAACATTAATTAACTCACACACTTCAGTTCATTTAGTTTATAAAATAGCTCCATGCTATTTTACTTTGAAATCTTAAGAGATTTCCTGAGCAGATCATTACCATCAAGTTGGTACTGACTTGTGTAGCCAATAAAACAAATAAAGTCATTAAAAATAATTTGAACAAAAGGAGTAACTTGATAGCATGCCATCTATATTTGGTTAAAATGACATTTTAGAGTTCTCTTTCATCTTACTACACAGATCTCTAAAAGTAAAAAAATGTGATTAATAAATTATCCTTCATAAATCTTATGATAAGCAGTATAGTCTTTGGAGAATTATGAATCCACATCTGGAAAAAGTATTTTATATGCTACTGCCTGTAAAACAGCATGCCATGCATTTTACAAGTGCACGTTAGTAAGTAAAAATACGGTATGTTTTTTGTGTTCATCATTTTCTCCTGCAAAAGAAGTATAACCACAGTTTATTTCACGGTAAAGGGTGGTAATAAAGTTTACAGGATGCTTGTTTTCCCCTTTTGTTTTGGTGCTAATGCAGCGTCCTGCGTTGTTTGGAAAGGATTTCTATCACAACTCCCAATGCCTTCATTAGGGGCAGGGTGAGCAGTGCCATTAGAAACACTGAGTGAGCAGATCCAGGAGGCTAAGGGGGCGGTGGTGGCAAGACCATTGGCCCCAGCGTCGCACCCCTCACCTTTCATGTGTGCAATTGAATGTAGTTCCTTTTGCCCTGTTTCCAACGCAAAGGTCTCGTGAATGAATGATCTGAAATCCAGGTTGGCTCGTTTCTGGAATTAGACATTTGATTAAACTTAAATATTTGTTAAAATGAGCAAAGTACTTGGAGAGCCAACAATGTCCCTTGGAAGTAGAAAATGTTTTTTGGTTTCCAAGCAGCTGTTTGCAATAAGAAGTAGCTGGTGAGTGAAAGGGAAGGGCACCGTTAACTGAAGGTAACCCCTCCAGGGTTTTATGGAGCTCTGCAGTCCTGTGAGCCCTGACAGTGATAAATATCACAATGGTGACTGCAGTGTGCCTGGTTTCATTTCACATAGATCCTTGAATACACTTTAATTCAATTCGTAGAACACATTTAATGACCATGGAAAAGCAGAATATTCATGTACACAAAAGTACCCTGAGGAGCAAAAGAGATGTAGAACTCTTATTTGTAGAGGAGTACCCCAGCAGTAACAGTAACGCCTGTAAATAACAGTAATACCTATCCACTGACTTTTCTCATGTTTGACTTTTGGAAAAATGCCAGTCTAGCCTCAACTGAGTAGATACCAGGCTTCAAGTCTCCAGAGAGTTTTGATTCAATGACCTTTGGGATCTTGATTCCAAACATTTAGAATCACCCAGTTAAGGGTTGGGATGTCATTGGGATGGTAAGGGGCTCAAAGCTTACTGGGCCCAGCTCCCTTGCCTCACAGATAAGAAAGCTGAGCAGGGTGTGAGACGAAAATCACTCAGGTCTAACAGTTAATTTGGGCTCATCCCAGATTTCCTGAACTGAGATATCCCAACTGCTCATTGCTCCAACAGATTAAAATGATTTCATTTCTAGTTTAAATTGTGGGCCACATGGCACAAGAGGAGCCGGGTTGTTGTTCTCTCAAGAGGACCATCAAAATTATCCTTGGACGGAGGTCACCAAGGAAGGGGCAACTGACCATACTTGGCCACTGTGGGATCAGCACAAATAGGTCTGATTCACTCAGACACACAGGCAAAGAGAGTTCTCTAGGTTTCTAGGCTTATTTCTGTTAATAAATAGTGTGTGAGCTTGCACTATTCTCACAACAGCTAGGCACCCAGATTACTTCTGCCAATGGTCGGATTATCCATTTGAAGCAGAGTGTCACCAAGGCTTTGAGTTACCATGCTGAATTGAATGTGATCCCCCAGAGTGCTGCTGTGACAGGTTTGCACAACCACATCTGGCCTTGTTTGGCTTTTACAAAACATTCCATACTGATTTTTGTGCCACTCCCACTACCACTGGGTTGAACATCATACATTATACACCTATTTTTGTTAGACTGTGATTGGTTTGCATTAGGAAAATCATAAGTACATGGAATTACAGACTTACAAAAATGCAAACACAATCATAATTGAATCCTTTCTCACAGGTATAGTACTAGTGTCCCCATAACAGAGTCTTGATTCTTCTCATGAATCAATTGGCTAACCATTTTTGTTGCTACTTTTTGGGAGTATTGCCCCAACAAATAATATACAAGAATCACTTACAACTTCTCTCTCACTCATATGATCTTACTTTTATGATTCTTTCAGATTGAAAAGACAAAGGAATAAAACAAATATGGTAATGAACTGGGGTGGGGTGGGAAGTCCTGTTTTGCTGCATCCCAACGCCAGTTGTCTTTGCAGCCATAGTTGTTTAACTCTTAATTTATTTTGAACATTCTGACAGCAGATATTGCTAAGACAAGACTGCACAATGCAGTTTGTTGGTTGTACACTAGATAAAGATTTTAACAATATTAGAACCAAGAAGTCTTTAAAACTTAGACAGGTGATTCTTTAATAAGTTTATTTATGTCACAAATTGTCACCAATTTTCCCATTGTTTTTATTATTCAGTTGGCTTCCCAAATCTAGCAGCAATAGGTTTCCACAATAAAGAGAAAGAGAGAGAGAGAGAAAGGGGGAAGGGGAGGGAGGGAAGAAGGGAGAAAAACAGAGATGGAGGGAGGGAGGGAGAGAGAGAGAGAGAGGGTTCAAATACCAAATATCCCTGCTGCAGATGATCACCCTGGTGCTTTAGCACAGTGTCCTTCCTACAATGACTTATAAAAATGGTTTCTGTCCTCTGTAGTTACCTGGCATTCCCATTCCTATGATGCCCACAATGGTCTGCCACTTGGGAATGTTTCCAAAGCAATGGAAGAGTTCATTGTTTTTGGAGTTCTCTTAACATCTTCAAAGATAGAGTCCTTGCCAAAAGTCAGTCTCAAACCTTGCTACAGTTAGAGACCCTCTCAGCAGCTTCCTTAATGCTGTCAGTTTCACCAAATTCTCTTCTTCCTTTCATGCACCCTTTCTGTGCACATGCTGAAAACTATCAGTGTGTGTGTGCGTGTGTCCACCGTGAGTGTGTGTGTGTCTTCATTTGTGCTCACGTGCATGTCACTTTTTTCTTTTTTTGAATCTTAGGTCAAGCTTGTTCTTCAGTGCCATCGGCAGTGCTATTTATTATATGTCAGGAAAAATGAAGAATGAGAGAGTGGTAAACTGGGAGAAACCAAAAGGAAGCAAAATGTAATGAGGAACAGTAATAACATTGGCTGACAGTAATAACATATTGAACGGCCAGTTCCTTGAACTACAGTAGTGTTAAAAGTCTAAGACCAAGAATGTGAGAATGTGCTGCTCTGTCTCTCCCTTTTTCTATTGGATTGAGAAAATCCAGTGGGCTATACAGATACATCTGCCTTTTAACTTAGATCATTAAGCTCTGTATTGCAAATGTGACTTACTATCACTTTTTGATTTTAATCAGAAAGAATACCTCTGTGATAGGATAGAATGCAAATCCTGTTCTGGACAGAAAATCAAACTTAAATATTATCTTCTTTGAACTGACCTCCATGGAATAGAAAGAAGGAAGGTAGAAAGAAAAAAGAGAAACTTTCCTGAAACAGAACCCAGAAGCCAGAACCAGCAGTTCTTCTGAGGACTGAAACTGCTTCCCTTCAATCAAATTAGAGTTGTGATTCCACCACTATGGTTTTGAGAAAGGGAATTTGATAAGGAGGGCCACCGTTCTCTTTCCAAAGGGCCACAAGACATGGGTGCCTCCAAAACTACCCACACTCATAAGGTGCAGTTCTCTGATAAGATTGGTGAATCACTCAAAAAGTATGAATTATTGCTTGTTCAGACTGACTGTGCATCTCCTGAAAGCAAATAGCATAATTCTCAACACACACACACACACACACACACACACACACACACACACACACACACACACCTTAATGTTATATTTTTGAGATAACTGGCATCTGAAGTACACATCCATGGTTATGGATTGAATTTTCAGGAAACAGAAATAGAGAGGAGTGGTGAAGTGAGGCCTCCAGCCTCCACTAGGGCAGTCCTGTTGGTGTTAGGCTAAGAGGCCTCCAGCTGAGCTGCATTCAGGAGAGAAGACAGGGAATTAGGCTGCAGGGTATGATGAGCTGCTTCTGACATGGCTTTCACAAACTTCCTCTCCTGGCATTCATGTCTTTATGGTGCTGCTTCTCCTTTGAGAATAGGCAGGGTTTGGTCTTTTCTTTTTTCTAACACTGAAAGTAGCAGTTTGTCACTTCGCAGACTATATTCTAGAAGACTGACTTCCCTCTTGTCTACTCATCCTCTTGAGTGGGCTTACTCTGCCATGCCATGACCTTCCCTGTGGAAAGGATAATGTGGCTGGGGATGGAAGGTGTCCTCTAGCTAGCAGCCAGGGACAACTGAGTCCCTAAGTGGAGCTGTGTAGCATAAACTGGGTTCTCATGCCAACCATATCAGGGAGCTTGGTGCAGAGCTTTCTCCAGCCTCCTACAGCACCATAGTGTAGCCTCACAAAGCCATGGGAAGCACAGGACCCAGTGATGCAGGGCCAGTTTCTGACTCACAGAAACTCTATTCTTTTTTTACAAAATTGGCTCTCATGGTCATGGAGTCCAATGAATCCAAAGCCTTCTAAGTGGGCCTAGGACTGGAGTGACAAGCTGAGGGATGCAGTTGTAGTCTGAGAGTCAGAGACATGAGAGAGCAAGAATGGGCAGGTGAGGCTCGAAGGCAGGGTCCCTCTGGCTAGGAATGGTCTCTATTTTATTTGATTCAGGCCTCCAACTGATTCAGTGAGACCCACCTATGGTAGAAGACAGTTTGCTTATTCCAAGTTCCCTGGTTTGAAGGATAAACTCACCCCAAGACATTCTGCAAGAGGATACACAGTCTTAATGCACAGAGCTGTGAATCTGGATGTGAAAGTGTCTGTGCAGAAGCTGGAATGTAGCACCTTATGCAAGGGAGCTCACATACCTCTCCACAGGCTGTGGAATGGGAAGCAGGGTTCTGTGAAGCAGAGTCTGACCATGTGTGAAGTTAAGCGCAGACACCCAAGTCTGGGTCCCCTGCTTGAAGGTGATCCCTGCTTCATTCTTTAAGAAACAAGGCTCTGGCCACCAGCTCTCTTCTCCGTGACAAAGCTCATTACACCTTAGCCCAGTGAGCTGACTTTGATGGCCTTGGAATGGATCAGTATTTGTACATTTTTATAGATCATTTGACAGCAAGTCCTTATATAATTCCACCTAGGTTACAAAAAGTCACATTCCTAGCATCCTAGGCAGCCCCTTGGCTCACAACTTCCTTTCTTCTGTAAGTTTTCATCAGCTGTCATTGAAATGTAAGTGATCAATGAAATTTGGACAAAAGCAATTACATTCATAATTATGAATAACGTTGGAATACAAATGTGTACTGATTTCTTTAGCTGTGTTAAGATTTTTCTTCACAGCTGTATGAACTATCAGAAGAACAAGGATCTTGTTTTCCCTGCCATTGTCCTAAAGGTGTCGCCTGAGGCAGCTTGACCAGGAGCAGTGGGACCGGATCACGGCATGGAGGCAACTGGTGAAAGACTATAGTGAGCCCTCAAAGCATCCCCAGCATCACAGGCCTCTCGGGAGAGGTGTCCTGAAAGAATCCCACTGCTGTTGAGCACACACACGCTTAGGATGATGGTGCCAGGCCTCTCACAGCTGTTTAAAGATGATAACTATATTTGATGCTAAAAAGTTTAGCAGCTAGCCTGTAACTGTGTTAGGAAAGTTAAGAGGCATATGTGCCAGGATTTAATTAGGGGTACATGTGTGTAAACGTGCACTTGTATAAATATATGTATTTATATGAGAGAGAGAGAGAGGGAGGGAGAGAGGGAGGGTGGGAGAGAGAGAGACAGAGAGAGAGTTCTGAGGTCACATAAGATCTGTGGAAGCCTGCAGTCCCACCCATAGTATTTTACCAGGTGATGAAATTTCTAGTTTCCATTTAAAACATAATCTGAACTTCTATAAATTGTAAGTGTTTGTTTCACTGTGGCTTGCTGGTGCTAGGATTTGGTCCATCAAGGGTATAATAAAAATGAAAATAATGCTTTGAAATGCCAAGAACAACAAATGCTAAATAGGAGCCTGAGCAGGCTAAAATATGGAAACAGGCAAGGGATCTTAGCCCCGCAGCAGGACTGGGTCTCAGACACGCAGGAACCACTGGAGTGGAGAACACAGGACTCCTGCAACCTGCCTGGTGGGACACGCTTGCATCAGGTGGGAACGTGCGTGATCTCACTGAGATAAGTGTGCGCTGATGACCCGTTCTACCCTGAAGTTTCCAAGAGGAACCAGACACCGATGCCAAGCTGCCTTAAAACAGATGGGCAAGGCTTTTCCGTAGAGAAAGAGCATAAGGTGAAATGCCGTATGTCAGAAGAAGGTATTTCAAACTTAATGTACAACAGGCAGGGACAGCGTAGAAGCAAAAGCTGGCCTGAAGAAACTTCTGGTGTGAGCAATGAGTAGAAATGAGACCTCTGTTCTTAGCCAGCTCACCTTTTGTGCTCCCCTCTCCAGTTTCCAAAGTTCACCTGTTGTGAAATGCTAGCCTTTGCTGCTGGAAAATGACACCAAATAAGATGTTTTCACCCTCTCCAGAAATCTCTCTGCTTTATGAATTCTGTGTGAGAGCAAATATGTCATTGCTTTTCTCAGTGTTACAAAAAGGGGAATTCTTTCAGCTGTCTGTACTGGAACACTGAATGTTTTTACACTACTTTGTGTCAATCTTTCCCATTTTAAGCTCTTGTTTTCATTGGATACTTTGGATTTTTCAGCCCGAACGGCACACATCCAAAACCCAATAGATTAAAGGCCAGAAGACTGGGCTAGGGAAGAGCCACTTATTCCCAGTCCCGTCAACACTGCTTGAAGTCAAGGTCTAAACATGCCACCTGCATAATCTTTACTCGGAATTTGCTGGCAATCAGCCCTTTCCCAAAATGGTGAATGCTGGCTATACCCACAGGTTCCTTTTCCACTAAGTTCCAAATTTTGTGGTATTCAGGATTTGAACAAAACTTATACTTTCTGAAATCCCTGGCATGTGTGGGTAGCCATCACCAAGGCCTCGGTTCTATTCTGTTGATTGTTACTGCAAGGAAGAAGGAAGAAAGAACAGTGTGTTGAGAAGTTGCAAGGATAGGGGGGCTTAGACAGCATGTTGTCTTAGACACTGAGTGAAAAGGCATGTCAGCATGTGGAAACAGCTGGCAAAATGCAAAATGGAAGGGACAAATGTCTATATTTATTCTAAGCACTGAAATAATTATAGATTAATGCCCTGGATGTAGGACATAAGCCCACTGAGATCCTTCCTATCAAGGGATTTATAATTCACATAAGTATGTCAATAATTGTTAATCAATATATATTATTTTATACTTATTAAAGGGAGAGCTGGTATAATGAAAAGAACACTAGTATTCACTTCAAACAATGTCTTTTAATCTAACTTTATTTCTTATTAGCCATGCAAGCTTGGGTAAGCGACAGCTTTTCTGTGTTTGTTTCCTCAGTAGTCAAATGAAGACTATAACGATCAGTCCATAGTCATTACTATAGTGACAATACTGCACAAAATGACAAAAGTATCTAGCACTGGGTAAGGTATATAAAATCTATTTAATAAAAAATTGTTATCAGTGTGAGCAAAAGTTGGACCTCAACATTGGTGTGTATTCATGTGTGGTACACACACCGGGCAGGAAGGAAAGAGCAGGTGGATGCAGTCTTCTGGAGATCAGCATGTGAGTCAATCGTGGCCACTGGAAAGTGGGCTACCTTCACCACCAAGCTATATTCTTTGAGGGTAGACACCGTCTACTGGCTATATGTTCTTTTCATGTGGGCTACTCCTCCATCTCCATCACATCTCTTCTCCATCTCTATCCCATCCCCATCTCATTCTCCATCTCACCCCATCCCTATCTCCATCTCATCTCCATCTCTGTCCCATTCTCTATGTCATCATCCCCATCCCCATCCCCATCCCCATCTCCTCTCATCTCATCTCATCTCATCTCATCTCATCTCATCTCATCTCATCTCATCTCATCTCATCTCATCATCTCATCTTCATTACTTTCCTGAACTTTGCTCTACTCACTTTTCTAGTTTTAGGATTCAGCATTTGTTCCTTTTGACTTGGATTGATAATTTTTTTCAGGATATATTTATTGAGCAGCTTCTGTGTGCAAAATGTGCTGTTATTTCAGAGAGGTTTGTTGGCTACTCATTTCTGGCATCTATTTTCTTATCATTGCTCATTCTACTGCACATCTTGTCACTCTCTTTGAAGTGAAAATGAATATGCTAGCTTAGACTAAGGGACAGACTCCAGGACATTTCTGCAGCATTAAGCATAATAGAAGATATAGAAAAGGTACAGGGTATGACCTCCTTTCTCTCCTCTAGAGGATGTGTATACCCTGCAGGTACAGGGAAAGCTCCCTGCAGACTGTATGAGAGTGGAGTGGCTTCTCAGCAGGAAAATAAGGAGGGAGCCAGAGTCACCACCAGAAAACAGATGCTGGGTCTTATTGCTTAGAAGCGGGGCTAAGAGTGCTGCTGCAGGTGAGGAACTCAGGAGTCTGAAGATAAAAGTTAGGTGAGCTTGAAGCCCTATCAGCAGAAGGCCTCATATGTGTTCCAAAGGATGACACATGGCTAAATGCAGAACATACCAAAGTTTTCCCATAAGATGTTAAATAGTTTATTTTAAGACAGAAATAGATCAACTGTCCATAAGTCATGCCTTCATATGTGTAATTACTAGATGAACCATGCAGAAAAAAAATTCCTAAGGAAACTCTAGAAAGGGGGAAATTCCCCAGAGCTCAATAGTGGAAGGACATTTCTGGAGAAGGTTAAACTTATGCTTGAACTTGATAGAAGAAATGAAATTAGAGAATTAAAGGACAGTAAAGGTAGTTGACTTAGGCCTCATATTCTACCCTCACACATTTCCCTACCTCTCTCTTATGTCTCTAAGCCCTGCAGTGGTTGAGTGGCCACTGACCACTCTGTGAGTTGGCAAATCTCAGTGTTTCAGGATCTTCAAAGTTGAATCCTTACTGTACCTCAAAATTCTGACAAAGGCACTGCCAATATAGTCACTAAGTACTTCTGGGCCTGCTTTTCCCATTATGACTGCTCTTCCAGTTCTGTCTCAGCAGATAAAGCCTGAGTCCTTCTCTAGACCCCAGGGCTGTCTCCTGCAACCTGGACACACACACCCTGCTTACTACAGACTATCCTCCATGTGGTCTGCCCTGGTGGAAACTGCATCCTCTCAGTCACCCATCCTTGGCTCTCAGGCTCTCATCTTTCTCTCACAAAGCACACATGCAGTTTAGCTCAGTCTCATTGAGCACCAAGTGTTTCCCTGAGCTGGACTCGAGTTGCGCTGCAAACCCAGAAGTGCACAGAAATGATAGCCACACCTCAATAACTGTGCTGTTTAACAGCACCTAGGAGCTTCTGGGAAGGTGTTACAAGAGACAGATGCTGCCAGGACAAGGCTGGGCTCTGCAGAGATACAGTGACTGCCCAAGTCACATGCTATTGTTGGCTCCTGGTTCCAGCCTCTTTTTCTGCCAAGTCCTCCAAGCCCCAAATGAGATAAGCTGACTCTGGGCTTGGTCTTCCACAGAGTGAGCTTCTACTCCAGTGAGGGTGAAGGCCACAAACAACTTGCCTAAGGCTAAATAAGTGGCAGAAGTGGGATTTAAACACTGAATGAAAGAGACTTAAACCCATGCTCATAACCTTTAGCTAACCAAGCTGCTGTTTAAGGCAGGGATTTGTTTCTTATGATTCCAAGACAGACTCTCATTCACCATAGGAAGACAAAGTCTCTTGAGTTTGGTTCCAGTGTAGAAGGAAGCTGGTTACAGAACAGAGTTGCATAAAGAAATGAGTAACCTCATGAGACAGTGAACGCTGCATTAATGAAGATCTGTGTTGTTGGCAGTGCTCTAGAATAGTATCGTGCATTGCATTCTCAACATCTATGATACCAATGACTCCTGTGGAATTCATGCTAAATGTAAAAGCCATGTTCAGAACCACTGTTCAAGTATCTGGAGTTGGAGATAGAAAAATAGTCTTTACTTTCAGGACATTGCTTTGAAGGTCGAAGGAGCTATGACACTTCACTCAGTTCACAAAGGTCCACTGCTATCACCCACAGTACATGCTAGGAGTCTTACTCTTGCTGTCTGCCCTCCTCTTTCTCAGCCCTTTCAGGGGCACTTAAGACTCATCCAAGGGCTGGGGAGATGGCTCAGTGAATAAGCACTTTTCTGCTAAGCACAGGAGCCTGAGTTCACCTCGGTTCCACCCCTGCAAAAAAAAAAAAAAAAAAAAAAAAAAAAAAAAGACATCCAAAATGGACAGTTTGCTTCCTTTGTCTCACAATTATGCTTCTGAAAGCTGCTTCAGCAAGGAATAGGCAAGCTGGTTTGACTCCGCTGTGCCCATGGGGATCAGCACTGCCTGAGTTGTCTTTATGTTTGCTTTCGGTTCTGATCCAAGAGGACTCTTAATTTGTGTGCTGGAGGAATTTAGTTCCTCATATGTCAGCTCCATCCTGCTGAGTGTTCCATCAACACCCCTGGCCCCATTATCGGCAGGGACCTTGACCCCAGCTGGGGAGCCCCAAATGGAAGTGAGGGCACCGCTCTAGGAAGGACTATGAAAAATGCATATAAGTTACAAAAATGTGAACTATGTGTGAAACAAACACAGCACCAGGCAACATGGAATTCGTGTCAACAAAAGCGTGCTGAGAGCTGTGCCTTGCTCCTCTGGGGGAGCAGATTCTGGCGCCTGGGGACCAGTAGCAGGCTTGAACTTTTTTGCACAAAAGTTGTAGAAACAAAAGGGATGACCAGTTCTGATTTTAACTGCCCTCAAGTTCTTAAGCTCCTCCGTTTTCCACATCGATTGCCCAGTACTTGTGATGCAGCTGCAGAGATTACTGATTATTGAGCCATACAAAAGGAATATGTGCTATTTTTGGTGTTTTGACATATTTAAGGAAAAAGAAAATAGTCCAAAGGGTGGGCCTCCAGTTAAATTTCTTGCTGGCAATAAACTGACCCTTTAGCTGGAATATTTGGGTAAACAAGGGTGCAGCAAGGACCTCAGGAAGATTTGTGTCCTGAAAAGTTCTCAGCTAACATGATGTCACATCCCATTTACATATTCTAGTTATGAACATATTATAATTTTATCTATAAAACCTCAGTACATGATATGCAGATATATATACATATTGATTTATATGGTTTATCTAATTTCATTTACAGGTATATAAACATTGTATATATATTCTAGTCAAGAATACAACTATAATTACATGTGATATTTAAATTTTAATGTGTGCATATTAATAAGCAATTATGACATTTGAACATGTATATATAATATACAATATTATAATTGTTCCAATCAAAATATTAACCATGTTGATGTTAACCTATAAAGCTTTGGGGATTTATAAATCACATAAGTCCAAAATTATCATTCCCTCAGTGGGGGCTATATCTAGATAGGGGATAACTAATATATTTACTGTTGCAAAGCATATTATTTTCTGTTATTTAAAACAATTGCCCTGTTCTTGTCTGAATTATTCCTGGAGACCTGGGTATCTTAGTGCCACAGACTGCTCTGTCCAGTGTGACAAATAACATTCTGCTTCTATTCTGGGGGCCACACACAGCTCTGGGCTGGCACTTGGCCACCATGACTACCTCCACCATAGCTTTCCTGAGGCATTCTGGGAGAAAAGCACCTTGTGGTCCAACTGGCAAGACTTTTGCATAAGTACACACTTTACAAGGCTGATGAGATTTTGTGGCCCACTGGCCAGTGCTTCAGCTCAAGTCCATGACCACACGCATGTTCTTTGATGTGAGAGGTAGCACTCCTGTCTCTCACCTCTTCAAGTGGCTCTCAGGGCTCATTGCAGCCTTGTAAAGAGGGATGGGGAATGGTGATCTGCCAGACCTGGAGAAGTGAGGAGGCACCCTGAAATAGAACTGGCCTTTGTGAAAAAGAATATTCAACTGAACTCCACTCTACTTAATTCAACATGTATTGAGTGAGTGGCAAATGTCTACCAGCTGCTACCTGTTAAGAGATTCTGATAGGAGTTTTTTCCTCACCACAATCCCTAGCAGAGCTGTTGGTTGTACTGTGGCCTTGGCAAGACTGTGAGAGGAGACCTGGAAGATGCTGAACTTTTAGGAAGTTCCCAGCAAGTTGCAGGCATTGTTAGAACATCTGCCCTTTTGTCTGTCCACCCATTTAACCATCCATCTATTAATTCATTTCATTATTACAGGCTGTTTTTTTTTGACTGCACATCTTTAGGATTCTAGAGGTCTGATGACCTACTGTATGCTGTCCTGGCTCCTTAAAGAGACTGGCCATTCATTCATTCATTCATTCATTCATTCATTCATTCATTCATTCATTCATTCGTTCATTCATTCATTCTGCAAGAACTTACTAAGTAACTGCTAATTGCCAGATATTTCTGAAAGACCCTTGGATCAGAAAGAAATGTTGGGCCACTCAGACTGTCACACTGCCTAGATCTCTGACCATGGACAGTGTACAGTTTGTTAAGAAAACCAGAGAAGTCAACATCTAATTTCAGCCCTGCTAATAAGTCAGGGAAGAGGTCAGTACAAGAGGTGCTAGGGGAGGGGTGTATATCCTGTCCTGATGCTGTAGGAGTGGCCAGGAAATGTTTCTTGTGGGAGAAGCTCAGCAAATGCATATAGAAGGTCAGTTGTTTCTTGATTCCAAAATCGAAAATTTGCTACTCATGTATGTGTACTTGAAATTCCAAAGTTTATAACTAATGACAAAAAGGCTAAGTGCTACTGTGAGATCATGCTTGGAAGGCTGACAAATAGGTTATGCCTTTTGGGGGAAATCTTCCTCATGGCCATAAAGAAGTTCGTCTCCTTCTTTGAACCCCCAGGAATACTTTCTGAGCATATTTGTGCCTATGTCCTTGGCTTTGTCTCAGTCCACTGTGGGCCACTCTATGGAGCAAGCAGCGCAACTATGTCTTCAGGGTTCCTCTGAGGAAAGCTTACTGGTATTGGGCTCAGGAAGCACACCCATGAGCATAGGGACAACTCTCACCTGATGACTTACAAGGAAAGGGAGACACTGAGCCCTCAGCTCCTCCTTGCTGGTCTGCTGCTTGAGCTTCACTCACAGCAGGAAAACCTCCCTATGCTTCCCTGAGAAGGGCAAGGTGTTGGTGAAACCCTACACAGGAAATGATAACCAAAGACCTGCTTCTTCTGTCTAAATCATATTTAGCAGATATGATTTTTGAGTACTAGGCTTCTGAGCTACAGCCTTTGGCCAAGGATGCACCCTCACTGCAGTTAGAATCTGGCCTATGACTGGCCTGAGGCCAGGCACATTCCAACCTGTTTTTCTACTGCCCATTCCTTACCATGTCTCTCTCTGTTCCTTGACATCCTTATTAATTTCCTACCTACCCGACTCATCTTCAGGGTGAATGATCAGCATCCCAAATCTCATGCAAAGCCAAACTTGATCAATTTCAGGGTTTCACAAAAACCCAATGTTAATTATTTTATGGGGCACACTTCCAGTCTTTAAATGTTCATGCTCTCAGCAGTGAAGAACCTAGACCACAATCATCTATAAGCTCCTGGGTGGTTGAGGAAAGGGAGAAGCAGGAGTGAAATTCACCCCTGGGCTATCACAGCTGTCTCCACCCCTGCACACCTGCTCCTCTCTAACCCAGAGATGTAGTCCTTGCCTGGATTCCACCCTCGCAGCATCTGTGAGCAAGGAGCAGAGCAGGTGTGAGGGGAGAGAAAGATTTCCTGAGACAGAGTGCACTGCTCACACACATGAGCCACAGACTCTTGCAGGCCCACATGGGCTCTGGAGTCTGTGTTGGGAGCCGTGCCAAGAGTAGACTTTAGCTTCTGCATCGCTTGGGGCTTTGCAGGAGCTGAGGGCCTGAGCCTAGTGGAGAGGCCACTGGTTCACCCAGATGCAAGGTGCATCTTCGTCCAAGGCCAAGGGGCTGGGGGACCATGTCCCATGAGGAAGACTGTGTCTGTTCTGTGCTTCTGATGGGATGAAGTAAGTATTCTGGCAAGGGCTTCCTGACTCCCACAGGGTGACATCTGGGTTTTTCATGTTGGCATTCAATACCTCTAGGATGGAATGTTTGCTTCCCCACTAAAGCCTCCAAACTGTGCCATGTTTACCTTAAAGTCATGACTTGTAAGGCAATAAGATTAAGAAGAGCACTGAAGAACCAGAATAAGTCAATAGAATATTCTTGAAGATTAGACAATGGTATTAGTGGTCTTAGAAAGTGGTGTTATGTAGAAAAAGCAAGAACAGCTTCAATTTTACTCCTTATTCAAACGGGCAAAGAGCCAGAGGCTCTCCTAACCTACCACAGGTCATGAAGTTGAAGGCTGTCAAACGATGCCTACCTTCTTCCCTCCTGATGGGTGTGTGCTCCTTTGCCAGCCCTCTCCACAGAGGAAGGCAGGTGGATGGGAACCTCTGGCTTGGCCAAAGGGCAATAAAGAAACAAGTTATACCTTAAATTCATCATGTGACAGTGCTCTGCTAACTACATTCTGAAAGTATCCAACCAGTGTTTAGTCTGAAGAACCTTTGTTGGTGTAAGAGGGAAAAGGGGAAAGAAGGAGGACAGAGTGGCAGTGTCAGATGTAGAAGGGATTAGAGACCTGAAAGTCTTTCATATCTGCTCTCAAATCCAGCAGAAGGGAGAAGATACATAGGAGCTGAATAGGCAGAAAATGGGGTTGCTGTTGTAAGGGAGGCCCTGGGAGAATGTGAAGGGATCTATGTGCAGATTGTTTTTCTGTGACCAGTCCTGACTGTGGCCGCCAGGTAGAGCTAAGGGGTCAACTTTGTAGACAAGCCTAAATAGCCTATAGTTCATTATCAACATTGTAAGCTGGGCCAACACTGACCACTGTGTGACCCTGGAAGCTAGTTTGCTTGTTCCTAACTTTTCTTCATATGTATATGTTGGGGATCCCCTTGCTCAGACCCTCAGCAGCCTTAGGGATTAATGAAAGCCTTGTTCACAAATGTCTTGGAATCCATAAAGGTTTAGATTGATAATTAACAAGAAAGAGAAGGCATAAACATTTCAGATACATATCAACTCCTAAATCTGTAACAGCCAATAAGTCTAAAAACTGAATGGCCACAATTTCCCTCAGTGACAGGCAGTCCATGAACTTTCAAAAGTAATTCTTCAGTAAGCATAAATTACCACTTGGGGAAACCTTCCATGTATGCCATGGCTGTAGATTTATTAAGTGAAAATGAAACCTTTAAATAAATATCTGAACAAAAAGCATATTTCCCATCAAGTCAGTTCAGGAGCAAGAGTTTCTAAAGTGCTAGGGATCTTGGACACAGCAGGAAGCTGGGCATGTTGCCTTAGGAACTGTTCTGCTGAGTCAGCCATTGCTGCCCGTGCTCTGCTCCCCAAATACCTGGATTCTCCTGACAGCAGCCAAGATCTGCATGGCACAAAAGTCCCTCAGCATGATCTTCCTCAGCCCTTAGGGAATCCAATAGGGCCCCAAGCTCTGGCTTCACTGAATGACGGATCTTGATTTGAATTCCTCCTCCTCAGAATCCAGACAAGTAAAGTTCACGTATTTTCCTCTCCAAACAATCCTACTGGATTATCTTCCCTTCAAAGGCAGAATAGATTATTGTTGGTTTTGGCCTTTTCTTGGCCTTTGGGGTGTTAAATAATGCTTGCAAGTGACTAATGGATGACAAAATGTGAGAAGGAAGAGGCGCATCAAAAACCCGTCCAGGCACAAATGCCTGCTGGCATTTCCTATAGTCAGCAATGCTCAGGTAATATAATTTGTCTCTACAACAATACTTCTAGTTCTCTGTACTGTGACACTTTCCAGGCACAGATTTGGGGCTTTCATTACATGAAATCAACCATGGTCCTTTCTATAATTTTTGTAAGGAGAGGGTATTAAAAACTCAGCCTAATTTAATGACTATGTAGCATTCCCTATTCTCAAAGATGTGCTCAGAAATGGAAAAGACATATAAGCTTAATGACAAGAAAAGAGCTTTCTAAGGGCTTTTGGTAAAATCTTCCTTCATAAGAAAACTTCAGGAAGATGAACTAGGAGGAAGAATTGTTCTTGATAGACCAGCTGTGAGCACAAAGGGTTACTACAGCCTTAGGGTTGAATGACTCCGTGGAAGGGAAAGCATAGATAAAAAGAAATTTGTCTTTGATGACTGCATATTGGGCTTGGTTTAATTGTTTTCCTGTTGTGAAGCTCCAGTTATAGTGTCAGTCCTTCAAGTTCTGCAGGAGTTGAGGCATCCCATAGGCTGTGATGTTTCCAGCCTGTTCCTGCAGAGATATGCTGGGTAACAATGATAGTTATGTGGCTGGGAAGATGGCTCAGTAGAAGAAGGGCTTCCCTGACAAGCACAAGGGCCTGAGTTCAATCCCCAGTTCTGCCAACAAAACAAACAAACAAACAACAACAACAACAAAAAAACCCCAATGATTGTTGTGCTAAAAATCAGGTTTTTAACTGGCAGATGAAACTCATTCCAACTTCCTTTAAATTCCTGCCTAGAATATTCTTAACTGGTATCTTAGAGAAAGATACTCCTGGAAGAGGAAAGTAGCAAAAAAGAGGATAGCCCTGAAAAGTTAGTGTTTTTCTAAAATTGTAAAGCTTATTAGGTTCAGACAGACTATATTAAAGTTAAACTTTTTTCACATTCTGCTCTTATAGGAATGGTGACAGATAATTATTATTTTTTTCTTGTTTTTCTGTTCATTTTACTTACACTCCTCTTTAACAATTTAAAAAAAATAATTTAGTCTTCAGACTTCTAATTTCAGAATACTGATTTTTTTTTTTTTTTTTGAAACTGCGGGGGAAGCTCTTACTCTACTGAGCCATCTCCCTTGACCCTTAAAAATCTTTAGAAAAGTAAAGATGCTTATAGTAGTTTAGGCTTTTAAGAAAGGAATCACACATATTTGAAGAAAAATTTCATGGTTTTTCTATAAAAGCTGTATCACTACATACAATGATAATGTCTGGCATTTATTACAATTAAAAATCTGAAGGCATACAGACAAATATCCCAGGCAAAAAATGGTCAAACTGGATAATTATATCAAATATTTATGACAGAAATATCAAATCTATGCAGATACTTCAAGAAAATAGAAAATAGGAGAATACTTCCAAACTCATTTTATGATCCCAGAATAATTATTTTCATTATCAAATTATACATAGATAAGTGCATATAAATTGCTGTTTCAAGTCAACCATCACTAGAGAAAGGCAGACTTCAGCTCCAGACATTATGTATTTGTTGCATACTATTTCTAACTGATCATATCAAATACTGGTGAACTTAATAGTGAATATCAAGGAATTTCTCCCTTTTATTTAATGAAGAGAATATATATATATATTAAATAAAAGGGAGAATATATATATATATATATATTCTCTAGCTTTTCCTCTTCCATTATCAATATTGGGAATATATGTCTATTTTTTTCTTGTTCAATATGGCTAGAGTTTGTTGAGTTTCTTTGATTATTTCAATGAATTAGTTCATTTGTTCGATATCTTTCTTATTTTTTAAATGTTATTATAATTGTTATATATTGAGTGTACAGGGTCTCACTACACAGATGGGACTCATACTGATTCTCTTGTTTCCAGCCTCCCAAGCACAAGGATAATTACAGGCATGCACCACCACACCCAGTCTCAATCACTGTCTCTGTGTTCCCCAGGTGGCAGGGCTGGCACTGTATGCCAGGATTGAACCCTGGTCCCTGAGTTTGCCTAAGTAGACACTTTAATCTGCTAAGCTATGTGGAATCATACAGTAAGTATGCAGACATATATAATGGCTTTTTTGTCAGTGGGATATATGCAAGTTTTATTCCCATCTTTTCATGGTTTGACCAAATGGGAAAAGAACTGATATTTTGATGATACTGACTTTCTGCATTCATTGAATTGGAGTGCTCTGTATTCCCAGGTTTCTGTGACTTTAATCATTAGAATTTTGTAGTTTGGGGCCGGCAAGATAGCACAATGCTCTAAGTGCTGGCTTTGGCAAGAGCAGGGACAAGAGTTTGATCCCTGGTCCTGAACACCACCCTAGCCCTGCCTCTATGGCATGCTGAGCCAGGGACTTAGTCCAGGCTTAGTGGTGCACACCTGTAATCCCAGCACTGGGGAGGCTGAAAACAGAAGGATCACTATATGTCCAATCTGAGTAGTGAAATCCTGCACTAAATACACAAGTAAAAAAAAGAATTTGGTACTTTGTAAAAATTCGCACGGGAAACACTTGAAACAATCAACAACTGGGATGAACTCTTCTTGAGGAGTTTCTGCACATCAAAGAAAATTGTCAACAGAGTGAAAAGACAACCCACATATTTTGAAAAAATCCTAACTAATAAACAATGCAGACAAAGGTCTGCTGTCTAGAATATATAAAGAACTAAGATATAACAGCACCCTCAAACTTAAAGACCCAATTCAGAAGTGGGCATCTGAGATGAATACACACTTCTCAGAGGACAAAATTAAAGAAGCGAATAAATACATGAAAAAATGCTCCACATTGCTAGCCATTCATGAAATGCAAATAAAAACTACACTGAGATACCATCTCACTCCAGAAAGAATGGCTATCATAAGGAAATCAACGAACAACAAATTTAGGAGAGGTGGTGGGGAAAAGGGGACACTTCTCCACTGCTGGTGGGAATGTAGACTGGAACAACCATTGTGGAGATCAGTGTGGAGACTCCTCAAAAGATTAGGACTGGAAATCCCAATCAAGCCGGCTATCACCCCACTGGGAATATTCCCAGAGGAACTGAAAATATTATATCATAGTGATATATGTGCACCTATGTTTATAGCAGCACAATTTGTGATAGAAAAATCTTGGAAACAACTAAGATGTCCAACACATGAGGAATGGTTGAAAAAGATGTGGT
The DNA here is from genome assembly GCA_004027165.1 of Ctenomys sociabilis. Lineage (NCBI taxonomy): Eukaryota > Metazoa > Chordata > Mammalia > Rodentia > Ctenomyidae > Ctenomys > Ctenomys sociabilis. Next base: position 9,084 of record PVKA01017966.1, on the reverse strand, counting down.
ATTTCTATATAATGGAGTATTACTCAGCTATTAAGAATGATAAGCTTGAAGCATTTATATTGAAGTGGATGTCACTTGAACATATACTCATAAGTGAAATAAACCAGAAACACATGTGTAAATATCATATAGTCTCCCTAGTATAAGAAGTGAAAAGAAGAAATACAAATAGAAATGTACAACAACTAAAAACAATGGAGTCAGACAGAGCAAACTGAACAACATATGCTGGCAGGTACTGATCTGCTTTTCTTCTAGATGATTAGCAACCCAAGTTCACAGATCAAAATTGGAGAAATAGAAGAGCTGCAAGGCCAGCCAACATTTTGATCCTAGCCTTTCAAGTTCAGTGAAGATTCAGGACATAGGAGAACCTGTACTACAGCATCATGGAACTCAGTTGAGTCCCAAATTTTCTGAGCAAGGAGATTACGGAGCCACAGGGGAAAAAGATTGAAGTTCTATAGTGTGCCTGGGGAGAGTCATATAGGGAGAAAACTTTCTCTCAGGCTCTCACAGAGAGCAAACTGGTCAAACATTGGCCATGACTCATTCACATGGATGACATGGACAAAGCATCTACAGAGTAAGGTACAGGATTACAATATAAGCCCTGAGGGGACTTCACTGACCTCATCAGAGACAAAAGCTACATGTTTTGGTATATAGGTCTTTAACTATCTCAGTCTTAACCATCCAGCAGAAAAGTATAAAAATGACATATACAACACAGGGCCATAATAATAAGTTGAGCTGTAAATGGCTATGGTCAACAACTTCTTCAGATAACTCACTATTGTTGTGGAATGCTGGACTGTGTTGGATTGTGTCATTGAGTTCAGGCACCTAAATTGGTTGAATGACAATGGAGTGCCCATCTTTGACAGGTGTAGACAAAGCAAGAGGTATAGAAAGGAAGAATCATCCTGTGTGTGTGTATGGACAGTACTGTTGGTATAGATACTTCTACATGATTCTATGAGAGGCAAGATTTGGAATAATGGTGGTTGAACAGGGTTTTATGTTGGCTTCTAGTACTATGGACAACCACTAGAAAATAGCAAGGTAGAAATATTAATTATTGAATCTTTGGTATAATTCAGGTATAAAAAATACAATATGTAAACAGCTACACTCTCTTATTTACTGATAAGAGACATCTGCTATAAAAATGTCTGTAAGTATAATATGTATGCACCTTGTACGACACCAAAACAATATGAAAACAGTTTGTAATGTATTAATTTATCGAATCCGTCCTGTTAAGGTGTCTTAAAACTGTCTCATTGATATTTTTACTTCAATAAAATAAAAAAAATAATTCTTATACTTTTTAAAAATTTATATCTGCTATGATTCAGATAAAAGATATTTATCAAAGACCTCAGGCTTTTATAGGCAGGGATTGTGGAAGGTCATGAATCACAGGGGTCATACAGCTGACTTGCATGAGGAGATGCGAAAATATGGGCCAGTGGAGTGTGACCTGCATAGGAGTGTCTCTTTTCCTGGTCCCTGTCTCTGCTCCTTGACTGCTGGTAAATAATCATGTGAGCAACTTCCCTTCACTATGCCCCTCTGCCATGCTATTCCTTGGATCTGGTTGACTATGAAAGGATTGAGACCTCCCAAATGGTGAGTCAAAATACAGCTCTCCTTCCTAAAGTTGTGGGTGTTAAGTGTTGCATCTGAGTGATAAGGTGCAAGAAGTGGTGCCATTGTTGGGACTATTTGCCCTCATGGTTTAGCATCCTTTAGCAGTGCTTCACAGAAGATTGTGAAAGAGTGTGAAAAGGCTGGCTATAGAAGTCCTGGAATGCTAGGAAGTGAGCTTGATGGGAAATTCAGGTCTGAGCACAGAAGTTCAGAATGATGGTAGAAAAGTAAACAGTAAGGAGCAGGCTCAGGAGAGCTCATTTGGGTATACAGATTCCATTGGCAGTTGGACCCATGTGTTTTATGTTTTGGCAGACAATTTGCCTGCAGTTTTCTTTTCTCCTGAAACTTTGCATAAGACTGAGATTGAAGATAGCAGACTAATTAATCTGGCAGAAGAAATTTTAAGGTAGCTCAATGTTGATATCATGGTGGGGGAATGCTGGTTGCTTTTAGCCACTTCTACCATGAAAAGCAAGACCAAAAACCAGAACTAAATATTCAGCAATAGTTCTAAGGGTCAAAATGGAAGCACCTGCAAATCTAGTGCCTATAAATTTGGTTGCTGTAAAGTTGGAGTTGGTAAAGTTCTGGCCCAGAATAGCTTTGTTGCCAAAATGATTAGCATAAAAAGAAGCCAAGTATTTTACACCAGGAAAATATGACAGTTATTTGGACAATATCTCTTAAATTCTTAAAACCTCACCTGTTCCAGGTTCAAGGATACAAAGCAGGGTCCTAGGGGGTCCCTTTGCTCTGCTTACAAGAAGAGCTGCTTAAGGAATTGGGTCTTTGGGATTTGGTTCCCAGTACACAGCTATCTGTGCACTCAGAAGCTCTACAGACTGTTTGAGTTGGTGGCAGAACTTGGCTTCATCAATAATGCTAGCTTTACAGGCTCAGAGGGTGCAACAGTTACTGAATCAGGGAAATTGCCATCCAAATTTCTAAATATTGCCTAAGAGGTCAGGCAGTGTTTCCCTAAGAGACCAACCAGTTCATGAGACTGTGACTGAAGCTAAAACTGCAGTGGAGAGCCCAGAAAGCCTCCCATATCTGCTGAGGCAAGCAGATGGCAGTGAGCAAAGCCTTCCCAAGAGAGGCCTGAAAGTTGTGCCTGAAGGAACAGGCTCCCTTGGCCCTTTGGAGGTCACATTTTGTTGCCACAACTTTTCCCCAGCCCTGATTGTGGAACTATGGGATTTAATGTTTGTTCTGCTGGGTTTCAGCTTTGCCTTGGTCCTGTTCCTCTCTATAGTTTATTCCTTTCTTTAGGAATGGCAATGCTTAACTTTTTATTTAATTTTAGAGAGATGTGTAAGGAAGAGTTTGCCTTGAGTCTCAGAGGACTTTAGGGTTGAACTTTATTGTGGGACCTTTAAAATTTTGGTGTCTCTAAGAGATGGACTAAATGCTTTTTGTATACAAAACTGTTCATGTTTTGGGGGTTGGGAGTGAAATGTTGTGGTTTGGATAAAGGATCTCAAAGTCTTTTCCCACTCATACATGTGGGGTTGAATTACAAGGGTGAAGTAGGTGACTTGTTAGAAGGTGAGATCTGATTAGAAAAGGCAAATTGCTGCCTTCCTGCCGAGCTCCTTGGTTCTCTTTATCTCTCCCTCCTTCCCTCCCTTGCTCTCCTCCTCCTCTTTCCTCCTCTTCCTCCACCTCCTCCTTATTCTTTTCCTTCTCTCTCTCTCTCACTCTCTCTCTTGCTCTCACTCTCTCTTCTGCCATAGCCATGCCTTTCATCCATATGGTTCATGCTTTCGAGCTGGTTAGCACTACCAGGACAGCAACTTCTGAAATTGTGAGCTAAATTAAAGGTCTCTTTCTTTAAGTTTCAACAGCCAGGTATTGTGTTTCAATGACGGAAGAGTAACTAAGAAAATGTCTTTTTTTTTTTTTTTAGAATTTTTTTTAATTTTATTGAGAAACAAATAGCAATGAGACAGTTTTAAAACAGATTAGTAGGAGAGTTTCAATAATTAAAATATTGCATATTGTTGTCTTCACAGTGGTTATTCATCATACAAGATGCAGAGATGATATCTTGTCAACAAATACTATTAGAACAAATCTTTCTTCTCATTGAATTAAGAGAAAGTAGCTGTATATCTATCCTATTTTGTATAAACAGAATATATAAAAATGTTCCTTATTCTGTATGCCCTTTTTTGTTTAGTTTTGTCAGAGATGGGTATCTCATTGCCATTTAAATATTGTAGATGCAAGAATTCAGCAAAATATTCCAATATAGTCCAGTCATCCATAATAGTAGTGGGTTATCCATAGGACTGGCAACGTCAGAAGTTATTGACCTGAACCTTTCATAGCTCAGCATATTAACATGGATTTACTTTTTATACTTCATTTTTATACTTATCTGCTGGATGGTTAAGACCAAGGCCTATATAACAAGAACTATAACTTCTGTATGTGAGAAGATCAGTCAGATCCCCTCAGGATTTACCCAGAAACCCTGTACCACAGTTTGTAGATCCTTTGTCAGTATCAGCTATGTGGATGAGTCATGGCCAATTTGCTCTCTGTGAAAGCCTGAGAGAATGCTTTTTCTCTATGTGACTCTCCTTAGGCACATTCTATATCATCAATCATTGTCCTCCATGGCCCCATAATCTCCCCGATCAGTAAATTTGGGGTACTACTGAGTCACATGATGTTACAGACCAGGTTCTCTTATGTCCTGTGTCCTCACAGATTTTGAAAGTGAGGACAAAGGACATAACAAAATGCCTGCTGTTTTTGCAGCCCTTCTTTTTCTTTAATTTTTGGTATGCAAACTTAAGTTGTTAACCCTCCAGAAGAGAAACTTAATGATATCATTACCTATAACATAAGCAGTTGAGCTTAACCTCATTATCTGTCTGAATACCGCGCATCTTAAACACAAGATAGAACAGGTATTTTCCAACAAGTATTGATATATGAACTTTAAATCCCTACAGAATGTAAAGAAAAACTATTTTTAAAAAATAGGAATAAACAATTACATATTTTTAAGCAGAAATTTAGAAATCTAACCATATACAGCATTATAGCAGGACAGTCCTATGATATTTTTTTTTTTTTGTTGTCTTTTGTTTTCTTCTATTACCCTTCTTTGTTTTAAAGAAACATTGCCTTGAGAGACAGTATGGAAGTAATTGGTATGTCATGAGAAACAGTACATATTTAGAAGACCAGGATGACAGGCATTCCAACCTTGACCCCACTATTACACATTGCTATCTTCAATGCAGTTGCTAAGTTCACAGGTATCAACATATATTGTTAGTCAGGGTGAGAATCCTACTAATTAACTGCTGGTTTCAGCAACTTGCTGAAGATTCTCAGCATTATTGCCCTACTCATTCTCTGCACATAAATGTATGGCTTTGCCCTTACTAAGAAAATATCTAATTATTATTATTATTTTTAATTTTGGCTGCAACATAAGTAGGATTGCATTTGTAGTTGCAAATTCTACTTGGCCATTACTGATGTGTTGGAAAGTAATTGTCTTTTTATACTATACTTTTTTATATTTTAAATTTGAAATCTTAATGTAATTATTTATTAGTTCCATGTTTTTAAAAATTCTTTTTGAGCTTTAATAGATGATTATATCATTGATAAAAAGAGTTTAACTTCCTCTTTTAAGCTACATACCTTTAATATTTTTATTCTTGCCTTATTGCTTTACCTAGACAGTTTAATGTTTAAATCAGTGGCATTTGCCTTTTGCCTGATATAGTGCTACTGAAAAAGTTTCAAGCTCTTCACCTTTATGTATGATGTTAGCTCTTAGAGATTATTTTGCTGTTGTTATAAGTATTTGTTTTAAAATGTTGAGAAAGTTCATCTGTAATCATAGTTTCTTCCTAAAATCATGAATGAGTTGGATTTTGTCAAATATATATTTACATTTGTTTTCATGATCATGTGAACTTGTTACCCTATTGAAATGATGGATTACATCATTGCTTCATGTTTTCTGAATTTCTTTAATGTGTGGTCTGGTAGGTAGCATTAACGACTATTCTTTTTTTGTTTTTTGTTTTTTTTTTTTTTTTTTTTTTTTAGGAAAGAATCTACAGGGTGTTCAGGATTTCACTACTAGATCGGATTTGTAGTGATTCACCTGTTTACAGCCATCCAAGTGCTGGGATTACAGGCGTGTGCCATCATGCCCAGTCTCAATTGCCATCTCAGTGCGCCCTGGGGACCAGAATGGCACAGCACAGTACAGGAGGCCCAGGGACTGAATTTATTCATTATTGTTTGGAATATTTCTTTTCTTCTCTACCCTCTTCATAGTAGACTCCTTGCTCAAAGGTCCTCTGTGTTCATCACATGGACCTTGGTTGCTTTGTTCTCTCTGCTATTTGGGTCTGGAAGTTTCTACTGAGATGTGATCAGGCTCAGGCATTCGTTCCCCATCTGTGCTCAGCCTCATCAGAGGCTCTCCTCCTTTCTGTTAACATGGTCTTCATCTCTAGCATTTCTTTATGGATCATTTTAAAGATTTCTTCCCCTCTTTTCTGTCCATTTGTTTATATGTGTTGTTTACTTTATCCATTAGAATCCTTAGTATATTAATTAGTTATTTTGAAGATCCAGTCTAATAATTCCGCTATTGCTGCCACACATTTTTCTGATATTTTCTCTGTCTGTTCAAGTTAGGATGGATTCCCCTTTGGCTGCACCTTATAATTTATCTTGATACCAGACACGATGTGCTGTAGAATGGACCTCCGTAAGCAGGCTTTTAGTAACAGGCTGTGAGTTATCTGAAGAAGTTGTCGACCATAGCCATTTACAGCTCAACTTACTATTATGGCCCCTCAGTGTATACTTCATTTTTATACTTTTCTGTTGGATGGTTAAGATCTAGATAGAACAAGACCTATATACCAACACATGTACTTTTTGTTTCTTGTGAGGTCAGTGAAGTCCCCTCAGGGTTTATCTTGTAGTCCTGTACCTTATTCTATAGATCCATTGTCTGTGTCATCCATGTGGATGAGTCACGGCCAATGCTTGACCAATTTGCTCTCTGTGAGAGCCTGGGAGAACGTTTTCTCTCCATATGACTCTCACCAGGTACACTATAGAACTTTGATCTCTTTCCACTGTGGCTCCATAATCACCTTGTTCAGAAAATTTGGAGATCAACTGAGTTTCATGATGTTGTAGTACAGGCTCTTCTATGTCCTTCGCTGACCTTGAAGGGCTGGCCTTGTGCCTCTTCTATTTCTCCAATTTTGGTCTGTGAACTTAGGTTGTTAACCATCCAGAAGAAAACCTGATTAGTATCCTGCAGCATATGCCATTCACTTTGCCTTTTCTGACTCAATTGCTTTTAGTTGCTGTTTTACGTTTCCATTTGTATTTCTTCTTTTCACTTCTTATACTAGGGAGATTATATGATATTTACACATGTGTGTCTGGTTTATTTCACTTATGAGTATATGTTCAAGTGGCATCCACTTCAATATAAATGATTCAAGCTCATCATTCTTAATGGCTGAGTAATACTCCATTATATAGAAATACCACATCTTATTCAAACATTCCTCATATGATGGACTCACTATTGTTGCAAAATGCTGGACTATGTTGGATTCTGTGGTCGAGTTCAGACACCTAAATTAGTTGAATGACAATGGAGTGTCCATCTTTGACAGGTGTAGACAAAGGAAGGGGTATAGAAAGGAAGAGTCTTGATGTGTGTGTATGGACATTACAGTCGGGATAGATAACTCTGTGCTTCTACATAATTCTATGAGAGTCAAGATTTGCACTAATGGTGGTTGGACAGGATATTATGTCAGCTTCTAGTACTATGGACAACCACTAGGAAAATAACAAGGTAGAAAGTATTAATTATTGAATCTTTGATGTAATTCAGGTATAAAAAATAAGATACGCAAACAGCTACATTCTCTTAATTTACTGATAAGAGACATCTGCTATAATAATGTCTGTAAGTATAATATCATGTATGCACTTTCTGTGATACCAAAACATTATGAAAACAGTTTGCAATGTATTAATTTATCAAATCCATCTTGTCAAGGTATCTTAAAACTGTCTCATTGATACTTGTCCTTCAATAAAATAAAAAGAAAAAAAGAAAAGAAAAGAAAAAGCAATAGGCTGTGAGGTGTGGAAGCTGGGAAGCATGCAGTTTCAGAGTGAAGTTTCAGATTTCAGTAAGCCCGTGTGAAGCTTTGCACTACAAAAGCACAAATGTTTCTCCATTTTTTTCCCTTCAGAGGGAACACATTTGCCTTGGGCACCATTACCCACCATCCATAGGATCCTGCTAAGCTTTGGAGTTACACTTCCTTTTCCTCAGAACTGATGGGATTACTGTTATAGAATCTGGTGCCTAGGCATGGTCAAGTTTGCAGGTGGACCATAATGTCACATACGGATTTCATATGGGCATGTAGACCTGTTTTGCTAAAAGGCATTTTCCAGGTCATAGAGAGAGGGGCGGGTGAATATTGTAGAAGGCAACTAGGAGTATAAACTGGGTTGGGACAGTAGCAGGCTCTTATGGTCACAATTTGCTGTGCTTCCCTTTTTCTCATTTCATCATCAAGACAGCCTCTTTCACAAATGGGTCTAAAACAACAGGCTCTCTACATGCCAAAATCTGAAACTTGATTCAAGTCTATCACTATGCGCTACACTAAAGTCAAAATTGATTAAAGATCTAAACATTAACACAGAAATACTCAATCTCCTGGAAGAGAATGTAGGTAGAAATCTTGAACACATTGAGGGTAGGCAAAAAGTTTATGAACAAAAATCAAACTACACGGGAAGTACTTGAAAGAAGTCACTACTGGGACCTCCTCTTACTCAGAAGGTTTCACACATCAAAAGAAATTAACAAGAGAGTGAAAAGACAACTCACAAATTAAGAAAAAGAATTGTAGCTAATAATCAGACATACAAAGGTCTTATATCTAGAATTTAAAAAGAGCCAAAATATTTAGCCCCCCCAAATTAATTTTATGGAGAAACAAACAGCAATGAGACAGTTTCAAGCCCAATTAGGACAGTTTTAGTTTTGCCTGTTGTTGTCTTCATACTCGTTATTCATAGTACAAGATTCAGACATGGTATCTTGTCCAAACATTATTACTACGAATTCTTCTTTTCACTGAATTAACAGAGAGTAGCTGTATATTTATCCTCTTTTTTATTTTTATTTTTTTTTATTTTATTGAACTACAAATGTCAATCAGACAGTTTCAAGACACCTTAACAATACAGATTTGATAAATTAATACATTGCAAACTGTTTTCATAATGTTTTGGTATTGTACAAGGTGCATACATGATATTATATTTACAGATATTATTTTAGCAGATATCTCTTATCAGTGAATTAAGAGTGTAGCTGCTTAC